>PVJO010029999.1:0-16068 GCA_004026905.1 Hystrix cristata
AAAACCAAGATGTATCATGTACAGGTACAAAATAACCATGTTGATTATGATCATTATGTATACAATGTACCAATACATGTTCTTGGTAAAAATAAAAATTAAAAATAAATAAATAAAAATAAATTTCCTGTGTTACCTTTCATCTATCTTGTTTCTTAAGTTTCTGTGTTTGAAATAATCAAGTACGCAGAAGGAAGATACCTCTGCTGCGTATTTCTAAGCTCCACTTCACAGAAGCACACTGGCTACTCTGCCTGCTGTGCCAGCCCTCGGCTCTCTAGGATCGCCTCAGCTCAAGGTGGAAGGGAAGACACCATGGGAAGTGATTTATAAAACCTCCACTGCCACTTACTACTTATGTAGCCACAAGTAAAACTACAATCAGATGATGATGTAATCATTATGTACTACAAATGAGTACTAAACAAAAATAAAAATAAAAACTAGAACCTTCTGCCTCCTTGTACCTCTGGAAGCAACATGGGTCACCAATAGCTCTAGTGGAGGCACCGACGAAATTCAGCCAGGGCTCTTGCTCTTGCTGCATCTGCTCAAACCAGCACAGTTCGATCCAGAAGTACAGCCTGAACACACACCTCCAGTGTTTCCATCAGTATGTGAAGGATATCGGCTTCATCAGGTTGGACTAAGTGATCTTCCTTTGATGGATTATCCAGGGCATACACTCAGTGAAAGAGACCATGCTAACTCTTTGTACATAAAAAATTTAAAAGCTTTCCATTTAAGTGTTTTGATGTGAATAGCATAATTGACTGGTTATAGAAATCTCCTTTACAAAATCTATTCTTATTAATCTTAAAAAAAAAAACTAGAATCAGTTAAGTCTTCGTTGAATGTAAGTTTCAATCTTTCTTCCTTTACAGCAATTAGCTCCCCCTAATCTAAATATTTGTGACCAATGGACATCCAGCTTCAGCCTGAAGAGGTCTTTGATAAATATCCTAGAGTAGTGATTTTCAATGTATAATCTAGACAACCTGTGAAGAAAGACCTTTTCAGTGTATCTACCATGTCAAAATTATCTTCAGAAAATACGTACTGATGGTGTAAAAGAAAAACAGAAAATTGCTAGTACCCTGGTAGTAGTTATCCTACTTGTTACCAGCATGCAATCATAGCTAAGAAAAAAAATGTTTGGCCAAGCAGGATGGCCCATGCCTACAATCCCAGCAACTCGGGAGGTTGAGGCAGGAGGACTGTAAGTTCAAAGCCAACCTAAGCAACTCAGCAAGACTGTCTCAAGGGTGGGCGATTTAGCTCAGTGGTTAGAGTACTTGCCTTGCAAAGACAAACCCCTGGGCTCGATCACCAGCCCCCTTCCCCCCCAAAAAAGACTCTGTCTTAAAGTAAAACTTTAAAAAGGCTGAGATGCAGCTCAGTGGTAAAATGCTTGCCTAGTGTGCATGAGGCCCTGGGTTCAATCCCAGTCCAACCCAAAAAGAAAAAAAAAAAAAAAAAAAAAGTTAAGAACATCCTAATGATGTAGAAAAAATTTTATTAAACCTCAACCCTTAGCCAGGTATAGTGGGACACACCTATAATGTGTGGGACACACCTCAGCACTCAAGAGGCTGAGGCAGGACGATAACCACGAGTTCAAAACCAGCCAGGCCTATACAGTGAGACCCTGCCTCAAAAAACCAAAGTGAGTTTGAGCACATGTCTTCTGAGGCACAGCTGTGTAACTGAGCTGGTAGCTCAGTTACCCACTTCTTACAAGGAACACCATTTTCAGTTAAAAGAATGAACGACAGGCAAACTGATTATTTAAACTTGGGTATTTGGCAGACACTTTTTAAAAAAAAAGTGCAATATTCACTTCAAAGAATATAACTCACAGTATTTGCTGCCAACGATAAAATTTGACCACTCAAATACTAGGATGCTGGAAAACACAGCTAATACTATGAGCTTCACAGCTTTACAGTATTTCAAGACTCTAAAATGAGTATGGTGGTAATATTAATAATTGTTTAGATTGTATAATAAAATATCCACACTTTGAAGACCTACATAATTCAGTGAGTCATTATTTTCCAATGATCAATATAGGTTGGGGGTATGGTAGAGCACTTGCCTAACTCACACAAGGCCATGGATTCTATCCCCAGCACCGCAAAAACAAGCCAAATGACCAATAAGCCAAATCACAAATGATTGAAAAAAAAAAATCCACCCAAAATGTCACAATACTAAAAGCTAGGGACAGCAGCACATGTCTATGATCCCAGCACTTGAAAGCTAAAGCAGGAGGATTGTGAGTTCAAAGACAGCCTGGACTACAGAGTAAGTCCCTGACTTAATGAATATTCAAGTTGCAAACTTTCACAGATATGAACAGACCTCACAACACCAATACTGGTAGATGTGAACAAATCACGGAGCTCACGTGAATGCCAGACACTGTCACAGCTGTGCCGCTGTGGGCTCACTGCAGGGTGTGATAGTGCACAGTAGTACGGTGCTCATCAGAGCCTAGGGTGTCCAGAAGCGGGAGGACAAGCAGTGATGTGGAGGGGGCTCTGGGAAGCGCAAAGCTTTCTTTGTCTGACTTAATGAATGTTCTCTCAAAATGGAACTCATTGGTAAGTTGAGGACTCACTGTAAAGAAAAATTGTCTCAAAACACAAAAAACAAACAGAAGTCAAGATGTTCAATATGTTTAATATTTTAATAAGTAAAAAAGTTAATTATGGTTTCAAATTTCATACTGCACACACAGTAACCATTAAGAAATATCAAAGTGTAGGGGGTTGAGGTTGTGCCTCAGTACAGGAGGTCCTAGATTCTTCCATCCCTATCACCACAGATAAATCATCACTTGTAGAGTTGTAGGGGTAGGGGGCCCTGCAGGTAAGGAAAGAGGATAAGGCCTCAATGAGCTTTATTAAGATCAATAAAGAAACTTACTAAAAGCAGCTTCTGCCTTTACAGGTAGACTCTGCAGTTAACAGTAACTTTCTAGACAAAGGAGGGAAAGACTAGCTAAATTTGGGAGAGGCACCAGGGAACACAGTTAGTAGGAAAGCCAGCTCTCCTCACATCCACCTGACAGAATGCCAAGGGGACAGCCACCTAAGGACTCTAACTATATAAAAAAAAATGCATACACACATCCCTACACATATACACATATATGTATGTTCTATAGTATTTGACCAGATACACACAAGCACACATGTCCCCTTTACTTAATCACTAAGTAAGCTGCCTTCCTACTAGGCCCTCCCCCTTATTCATTACAAAGAAACAGGAAGAAGCCAAAAGGCCAGAAGGCCTAGGTTAGGATCAAAGATAGTCACAGGCCACAGATCAGATATCCACCAGTGCCCACCCAGGGGATGGGAAAGACACTAGTCCCCAATAAAAGGAGGCAGGAATAAGAGCTTGTGGGCTTTCAGCTCTGAAGCCCCCAACCACCTCATGGTAGCTGTCTATCTTCTCTTCTTTTTTCCCCAAATAAACCATCTCTTATTATACTAAACTTTGCCCTTTTCTAGTTCTTTACTGGCACGAGGTTCAGGATGGCTGGGAGCTGCATTTTCAGCAGAGGAGGGGCATGGCAAGCTGTCCACTCCTGAACATAACATTTTGATGCGTTGCCTGGGAACATAGTGAGGCTTTCTCTCTAATTCTTTATTGGATTACTGAGTTTTACAATCCTGTGGACTACTCAGACAACAGAGAAGCGGTGGTCACTCACCAGAGACAGTATCTACTGAGATTTGGAGGTCGAACAAGACATCTGGATACCGTAAGTGACCAGCTCTGGTCTCTGGTCACAGATTAGCTGGGATCACCCCTGCAGGCTGGCCATGTATGGGGTGGACTATCGGAACCCAAACTTTCAAAAAGTACATATTTCATTTTTCCAGTGAGTTCCATTTTAGCAGCTCCACTGGTTTGGGAATGCAGCCAAAAGTTAACTGTTGGAGCGCCCCCTTGTGGATTCTGAAACTCCTATTTAAATCTGTGGGTCTTTAGAACAACTCAGGCTTTTATCTGTCTCTTATAGAACTCAAATAAACAATGGTTCCTCTGCCAGCTGGTTAAACATTCCTAGAGCAGCTGCCACTTCTTAAAGCAGAGTTGGGTTTGTCCAGCACTTTGAAGCCAGAACAGTGTTGGCCAGACAAGCAGCTGGATTCTGGAGATCAATCTCTGGTTGTGTGGAACCAGTGAAAGCTGAGAGAACAACTAAGGGGTCATGGCCAGGGCAACTACATGATGGACACCCAAAGGTTGCTCGGTGGAAGCTGGGTAACCAGCAGACAAATCTCTACCTATCTATCATCCCCACCTGCACTCCTCAGTGAGGTGAGAGGTGACTCTTATCAGTGGTCACCTGGTCTCTTCTGTCTCAGAGTGACCTGAAACTAGCTGTTGGAGCCCTCTCTTAAGCTTCCGTTAAGAGTTGAGCTACAGGTTTGGACTTCTCTCACTCTGTTAATAAGAAAGATTCTCTCTCCTTATATGTCTGGATACATGCATGGGACCAGACACAGGTAAAAACAATAGCTCTCTAGTTTTGCTAGGACAAAGGTCTAAATTACAAATCTGCCCTAAGTTTTTGTTATATACTGACTTGCTAAGTTAGCTTTACAGCTCCTTGGCTCGCAAGACCACCTTGTCACTAGACCACCTCTCTCTTCAGGTCAGGATGAGGCAGCTTTGCAAAACCTGTTTGTCTTTAACATAGTAAAACAGCTCAGAAGAGCAAGGTACACTTGTCCCTTACATATGCTAACTAAAGGTAAAAAGCGGGGTGTGTGTGTGTTACCCTTTCTCTTTTGAGTAAGTATAAAAACTGATGAATGTGCCTTTACTAACATGTAATTTGTGATTACTAGACAATAGGTACATTGTGAGTTCCTTAAGTGTATCACAAGACACCAGGTCATAAACTTTTACAGAGTAGATTTGAAGTAAAGCCTAGCCAATGCTGCTACAGGAAAAGTGCCTAGATGACTAAATAGAGAACCCAAAAGGTCCCAGAGTCCTCTTCGTCCTAAGGCCTAGGACTGAGATTCCTTCTAGACTACCACCTGTGTCTATCTGTCCCGAGGTGATAGATCTCCCCAGAGGCTAGCATTTCCAATACAGTTTGTCCTTTCTGAACCCATTCACTTACAGATAATCAAGCTAGGTACTGTCAGGGCCTCTCCTGAGCTCCAGTGATGCCTTCTTCCCCCACACACACTGAGGGATAGCTATGAACTGCACAATGACACCACGCCACCCCTTCTGAGAAAAGAGTCACACACCATTCACTTGCCCCCAGAGAGTGAACATTAAAAAAAAAAAAAAAGCATAGATTCAGTATTAAGATCTGGCTCAAGCTCCCTTAGAGAAAGTAGCCTTCTGGGAGATCTCTCCATCTGAGGCATGACACAGACACCATTACTATAGACATAAGAGGGATTGCAAAGGCCCTGATCCAATTCCCCAAAGAGGAAAGACTGAATAGGGGCACTAGTCTAAATCCATACACAGGTAAGGCGGATAAATCCCAACAATGGTAAGGAACCAGGGAGGAATTCAGGTTCTGCACTTGGACTCCTTGATGAGAGATGGCCTAGGTAGAGAACAAATATATCTGAATACACTCTGGTATATAAACATCTATCTTATGTGTCCTTGTCCATCTGTCTGTCCAAATTTCATGCCAATGACCAGTTAAAATGCCTACAGCTATTTAGTTTGAGCTCAACAACTTCTTTTCTTCTCCTTCTTGCTTTTTTGAGATTTCCATGGAAAAATAGTTCATATAAATTAGAGTATTTATGCCTACGACTTGAGTTGGCTTATAGATAAAATAAGGATCATTTAAGTTAAAGAATGCTTCAGTCCAGGTTGCCAGTCAATCAAGATGATATCAAGATTGGTTTTACAAATGCAATGCCAATTGTTGTCTGTGTACAATAAATTGGGAGTTCTGTATCGGCTTTAGCACATGGACTTAAAAGTAGCACATGAGTTTAAAAGTTGCACATGGGTTGGGGACTTAGCTTAGTGGTTGGAATGCTTGCCTAGCAAGCACAAGGCTCTGAGTTTGATCCCTGGCACCCCTCCCAAAAAAAAAAGTAGCACAAAGAAGCAAATATGCTATTCTAGTTCATGGCTTTTCAAACTGGTAGACACAATTCATCAGCAATTTATCATCAGATGAAACAAGTCCAACTGACATTTTTTTTAAAAAGGTCACAGAATTAGAATAAACTTTTTTTTAAAGGACACAGACTTAGAATAAACAAAATAGAAAATATCCCTATTACAGTACATGCCAGCCACATGAATAAAGACTGATAATATAAAATTCCTTTGTAGCCAGACATAGTGGTGTACATCTGTGATCCCAGTGTGAAGGAGGCTAAGGTGGAAGGATCCCCATGAGTTCAAGGCCAATCTGGGCTACATAGTGAGTTTAAGGCCAGTGTGCACTACATAGCAAAACCTTGTTTCAAAAAAAAAACAAAAAACAAAAAAAAGTTTCAAATCACTGCTGTGGATCACATCTCAATGTTTTCCCTGATAAGCACTTGATGCTGTTAATTAATTGAGGTAACATACAACAGAAGACTGCCATCTACTCCAGCCAAAACTCTGAGTCTGGTTCTTCATTTGAGCACAGCAGCTTTTTATTTTTATAGCCCTGAAGTTCCCACACATCAGGCAGGGTTTAGATATCAGCTGCTCTAGGCCAAACGTGGCTTTTCTTCTACTGGGTTTTTGTTTTGCAGTACTGGGGATTAAAGCCAGGGAGTACTATACTATACCCTGGGCCCTTTTTTAATGTTTTAAATTTTGAAACAGTATCTCCCTAAGTTGCCCAGGCTGGCCTCAAACTTTTGATTCTCCTTCCTCAGTCTCCCAAGTGGCTACGATTACAGGCGCGTGCAACAAAGCCTATAAATAAATTTGTTGATAAATAAATGTTAACTGGGACAAGCTCAGGCCCTGGCACACACTCAGCTCCTAAAAGTCCCAGTCAATTATACCAATTATAATTATGTCCTCTTAGACCATTTCCCACTTACCTGATCGGCTCTGAAGATACTAGAATTTGCCAAATGTGATACAGAACAGGCATAAACAACAGCGGACAAGTAAAGGTAGAGATGTAACTCTCATCCTGCTAACCAAAGGTCTCATGTAAGCAAAACATACCCGGAAGCGCACGCTGCCCGGACACCACAGTGAGCAGCTTCTCCTGCTCCTCCACCAGCCTCTGCAGCTGCTCCAACTGTAGCCTCTTCAGTTGTTCCTGCTTCTTCCGCTGTGCTTCTTTCAGCTTTTTAAACATAAAATTAAATTTATTAAACTAACTTTATGCTTCTTCAGGGATTCATCTCCTTACATTCATCTTTACCCCCCACCTCCCTTCGTGTATCTTCCCTGATGAAGAGTTTCAGAGAGGAAACTAAATCTGCCTCCAAATCCCGACAAGCCAGTTTCTTCCAAGGAGATCACATCAGCTATCTCAACTCAAGAGAGAAAATCATGTGAATCCTTTGCATATTACCAAAGGACATCATCAACTCTTTTTTTCTCCTCTCATCTGATCGCCCATTTCTAACTTAGTGTTTACCAAATGAGGTAGAAACTTAAAGACATGAAGATGTGAAGTTATCTTAAATGTCATAGTTCTTACATATTAAGTATATTTTAATGTTTCACACTGGAAAAAAAGCAAAATCTGGTATTTTGAGGATTTGGGAGTAAGAGAAACAGAGGATCTGAAATAGATGACTTGCAATCACATAGTATCTTCAATCATGCTAATACATGTTAGGCCAAATCCTACTGTACCTGTTCAAGTTTTTTAAAAAGTGGGTCTTTATAAGCCACTTCTTTGACTTCACTAGCAAGATTGGTCATAAAGTCACTTTTGTCATCTTTCTGATCTCCAGGAGCATCCTGACGTGCCACTATTTGTGGTCCCTTTTTAATTAAAGGCAAGACAGTATGGACTTCTGATTTTTCTGACTTTAATTTATGAGCGTCACTAGACTCCAACTTCTGTTCTTCATGAAGTGAATCTTCTTCACTAATAAAGCTGAAACTATTTGAAAAACATGTAGCTTTAACAGGAAAGCTGGTAGAAGTATTTATAGTTGCTTGCTTCTCTTCATCCTCTTCCAAAATAGGAAATCCACGATTTAGTATGACCCCAGCACGAGAAGGATTGGTCATCCATTGGGTTAGGAAGTTCTGCCCACTGTTTAGGTCTGAAGATGTTGGCATCAGAAACATTTTAGTCCGATGACACTATTATATATATTTAAATCATGTAAAAGCCAGAAGAGCTATTGACTTCCAACACCTGTAGACAAAGACAGTCAACAAAAAGTATTTGTTAGATATTCTAATTAGATGTTCTACACAAAACTAGCCCAAACCTCAACCCAGCACAAAAATTTAATCAATATTAAATACAAAGCATGCATGCCAGGCGTGGTGGTGCAGGCCTGTAATCCCAGCACTTGGGAGGCTGAGGCAGGAGGTTCACCTCAAATTTGAGGCCAGACTTAACTACATGGTGAGTTCAAGGCCAGCCTGAACTACATAGGGAAACTGTCTGAAAATTGACCAAAAAAAAAAAAAAAAAAAAAAAAAAAAAAAAAAAAAAAAAAAAAAAAAAAAAAAGCACACTTGTAACCCCAGCAACGGGAAGCTGAGGCAGGGCGATCGCCACAAGTTTGAGGCCAGACTTGACTACTTGGCATGTTCAAGGCCCGCCTGAACAACATAGCAAGACCATGTCTCAAAAAAAACTATGAGATCTAAGACATATTCTGAAATAGAACAGAAGATGCAGAAACAAACCCATCCACCTACAATCATCTGATTTTTGACAAAGGGGCCAAAAATATACATTGGAGACGAGACAGCTTCTTCAACAAATGATGTGGGAAAACTGGATATCCATATACAGAAGACTTATGTAGCCCAGGCTGACCTCAAACTCAGGGCAATTCTCCTGCCTCAGCTTCCCAAGTACTGGGATTACAGGAACCCACACGACACTAGGCTGAAACTAGGGGTTTTTTGTTTGTTTGTTTTTGAGACAGGGTCTCACTGAGTGGTTCAGGCTGAACTTAATCTCACTACATAGCCCATGCTGGCCATGAACTCTCAGGGATCCTCCTGCCTCAGCCTGCTGAGTGCTACAATTACAGGCATGCACCACCACACCTGGGAGATTCTTATCTCTCATCCTGTGCTAAATTCAAGTCAAAATGGATCAAAGACTTGATATAAGACGGAAATCTTAAAACTACTGGAAGAAAACATAGAAACACTGGAAGCTACAGGCGCAAGCAAAAACTTCATGATTAGGACTCCAATAACAGGGCTGGGAATTTAGCTCAGTGGTACAGCACTTACCTAGCAAGTGCAAGTCCTGAGTTTGATTCCTAGCAGCGCCCTCTCCACAAAAAAAAAAAAAAGATAAAAGACTCCAATAGCATAAGAAATAATACCAAGAATCAATAAAGAAGACTACATCAAATTTAAAAGCTTCTGCACAGCAAAGAAAACAATAGCACAAAGAGACAACCTACAGAATGGGAAATAACCTTTAGTAGCTACTGTTTCAAAGGACTAAGGTCTAGAACAGCTTAGACTCCCATTAACAGATGAATGGGTAGAAAAAATGTGGTGTACACACACAGTGGAGTATTATTCACCCATAATAAAGAAATCATGTCACCGCAGGAAAATGGATGGAACTAGAGACCGATCAGCATGTTAAGCAAAATAAGCTGGTCTCAGAAAGTTAAAAATACCTGGGTGTGGTGGTGTAGGTCTGTAATCCCTGCACTTGGGAGGCTGAAGTGGGAGTATGGCTATGGGTTCAAGGCCAGCCTGGGCTGCATAGTGAAATCAAGGCCAGCTTGCACTACATAGTGAGACCCTGTCTCAAAAAAAAAGAAAAAGAAAAGGAAAGAAAGTTATAAAATAGCATAGTTTCTCTTATATAAGAAATCTAAAAATAAAAACAAAAACAAAGGCAAGAGGGTAGGAAACTAGAAAGTAGTCTTCTAGAGATGCTCAAGAGGATTAAGGGAAAGAGGATGAAAAGGATGAAAATAACCAAAATGGCCTTTTTTTCCCCTGCTTTGTCCTTCTGCCTGTTCTTGCTGCTGCCCCACAATCTTTAATAAACTTACGATATACTATGAAAAAAAAGAAAAGAACCAAAATATGTTATATGCATATACTGATATACCATCGTTGAAGTGGGGACCCCAAGTTGTCCCTGCTGGCCACTTGGAGGTCACTTCATCTGGGCACAAGGAGGAGAGTTGCCACACACAAAATGTATGCCTATTTGAGTCCTTTATTAGCCGGTGGTTGAGAGTGGGCTTATGCACCAAAAAACTCTCGGCACTGATGCGACGTAGAATGGGGTTTTTAAAGGCAGAGGGCAATTACATCAGCATCACAGTACTGTTAACAGAAACTGTAATTATATCAGAATCACAGGATTGTTACAGAACTGTCGGTTAATACATTTTTCAGGAAAAGCAATTTATCATTGGCAACACTAGGTGTAGGTTGTTCTGCCCCACAGGTGGCTTCATGTGGGGCTTGCAGAGAGCCAACAGTTCAGCAAAACATCAAGTTCCCATGGAGGCCACCCAACAAGGAAGAGCTAGGATAAAATGGATGCCAGGATCCCATGGAGGCCATTTAACATGGAGGAGCTAAGATAAAATGGAGGCACTTCAGCCACCACATCATGAATTTCATTATTCTGTACTAGTAACATATACCACTTAAAAATCAGAACTAATGTTGTATTTCAAATAAATTCAGTACTATAAAGTATTATTTGTTCTCAATGTTCAATAAAAAATACAGTGGTAGGGCTGGGGATTTAGCTCAGTGGTTAGATTGCTTGCCTACCAAGCACAAGGCACTGAGTTCGATCCCCAGCACCAAAAAAAAAAAAAAAAACCCCAATGGTTAATACCATAAGACAGTTACTCTGTAGGATTGTTACACTTTAACAAATTTCTAGTATAACTTTGTCACTGCATAATAAACACACTTAAATAAAATATCACAGAGAAGCTAAGTTCCTTCCCTTTGAATGTCTGATTTTCCTCAAGTAACATTTACTATTTCCTACTTAATGCCAGATATTGCTTTAGGCCTGGACTACACAGCTGTAAATACGTCAAGAGTCTAGTGGGAAAAAGAGACACAAACATGTATTATACCATATGTTAAACAGTAATAAGTGTTAAGGAAAAAAATAAAAGCCAAGCAGAAGAATGTGGCAAGTTTAGGCAGGGGAGACAGGAAGGCTTTATTTATGGGGTAAAATTAAGGGGTTGGTAGAGGAAAAAAATGGTAGTTATACAGCTATGAGAGGCACAAAAAAACAGTCACCCAGACCTACAAGCCTCCACCTGTAGGATGCTCCGTCAACACCCTGTTCCTCCAGGGCCCCCCCATTCTCAAAGCTTCATTATCACTATCTACTGTGAGCGCTCCAGGGTTTACTTCTTTATGTGAAAACCCATCATGTCTGAATTCTCTAGGATTACTTTCTTTTTTTTTTTTTTTTGTGCCGGGGATTGAACTCAGGCCCTTGTGCTTGGTAGGCAAGCAGTCTAACCACTGAGCTAAATCCCCAGCCCTTAGGATTACTTTCTTTAAACCTTTTTTACCCACGAGAAACCCCAGGCTCCCAAATCACCCTTTAGCTCCTACACTCTAACCACTTATATGCTAATCTACATTATCCTCTCAAATTTTACTTAGTCTCCATGTTGAAGGCCAAAACATTCACCGCCCTCTACTGGCAAAATCTATTACTCTTCACCCTTTCTCTGAGCATTTCCTCCCCTTCCTGAGAACACTTCTACCTGTACAGCCCAAGTTACTGTACCACTGGGTCTAAATGTGGTCTTGAAAAAAAAAAAAAGTGTTCTTTCTTTTCTGTTTCTAGACTATTCTTCCTTCCTCCACCATAAAAAGCACCCAATTTTGATTTCATATGATCAGACTGTACAACCTATATGCCTTTCTTTACTGTCTACCAACCTCCAGAGGTCACTAGGATTTTCTCCTTCACTCCTTAAAATTTTCTGGCTAACCAACTACAAGAACAGTTTCATTTCGTTAACTGAAATGGGAAGACTGAGGCTGAAACAGGTTTGGGGGAGAGGTGAAAAGTTGAATTTTGGATATTTTAAAATGCCTTCAGGAGGGGCTGGGGATTTAGCTCAGTGATTAGAGTGCTTGCCTTGCAAGCACAAGGCCCTGAGTTCGATCCCCGGCACCACCAAAAAAATAAAAATAAAAAAAAAAATAAAATGCCTTCAGGACATCCAAGGAGAGTCACTGTGTAGGCAGCAGGATGCACTAGAACAGAATTAATACAAGAAGTCAAGGCCATGAACCACAAATTGAGGCATCTTCAGCTTGAAGATGCTATCTCAAGCACTGCAGTGGAGAACTGAGGGAGACAAAAGAAAAGAGACAGGAGTTGGGGACCTAGCTCAGTGGTAGAGTGTTTGCCTAGCAAGCATAAGGCCCTGAGTTCGATCCCTAGCATCACTCCCATAAGTATGTCCTTGAAGCCACATTAAAAAAGTGCTTCAAGGGGCTGGGGATTTAGCTCAGCGGTTAGAGTGCTTGCCTTGCAAGCACAAGGCCCTAAATTCAATCCCCAGCACCAAAAAAAAAAAAAAAAAAAAAAAAAAAAAAAAAAAAAAAAAAAAAAAGTGTTTCAAGGAAAAAAAAAAAGTGTTTCAAGGAGGCAAGATGTATTAAATGCTATAAACAGATGAAGGGTGAGGAGAGCCAAAAACTGATTTCTGATTTTATTTGGTTTTTTTGTTTTGTTTTGTTTTGTTTGAGACAGGGTCTTGCTATATAGTCCAGGTTGGCCATGAACTCACTTTGTAGGCCAGGCTGCCCTTGAACTCAAGGTGATCCTCCTTGTCTCAGCCTCCCAAGTGCTAGGATTACAGGTGTGTGCCACCGCACCCAGCCAACATTCATATTTCTATTAAAAAAAAAAAAAGAATTATAGGTCAATCTCTTTAATGAACCTAGAAACAAAAATCCTCAACAAGATACTTGCAAAGAGAATGCAACAAATAAGTCATCAAAAAAATGATACAGTATACAAGTGATGGCGAATCTTTCAGAGATGAGTGCCCAAACTGCAATGGAAAACTTACTTATCACAAAGTGCCAAAACTGCAATTAAACCTGAATACTGAGGTCTTCATTTAGAAAAAAACAACTCACACATTAACATCTTTTGTCTTAAAGGAAAAATAACATGCATGCCAGAGATTCACCACCACCACCACATATCCTGACCAAGAAGGCTTCACCCCAGGGATGTAGGGATGATCCAACATACACAAATAAATAAATTTAATACATCACATAAACAGAAAGGACAAAAATCACACAGTCATCTCAACAGATACACAAAAAGCCTCTGACAAAATCCAACATCCATTCACGATTTATTAACACAAAAAAACTTGAATAAAGTACTTACAGAAGAAACATATCTCAATCTGATCTGATAAAAACCATTCATGATGAACCTACTGCCAAGATTAAATTAAGCAGGGGAAAACTGAAACTTTTCTCTCTAAAATCAGGAACAAGACAAGGATGTATGTCCATTATCACCATACCCTGTTTAATATAGTGCTTCAAACATTAGCTAGAGCAACCAGGCAAGAAAAGGAAAGGGGTTGGGGAATTAGCTCAGCGGTAGAGCACTTGCCTAGCAAGCATAAGGTCCTGAGTTAGATCCCCAGCAACCACCCCCACCACCAAAAAAAGGAAAAAGAAAAGGGTTAGGTATTAGAAAAGAAGAAGTCAAATTATCATTATCTGCAAATGACACAACCCTCTACTTACAAGACCGCAAAATTCCAAAGACTCCAAGAATCAAATACCAAATTCAGCAATGTAGCAGGATATAAAATCAATAGTATTCCTGTATACCAATAATGAACCCACTAAGAAATTAGGAAAACAATACCATTCACAAGAGCATCAAGAAAAATAAATACTAGTTTAGGAATTAAACTAACCAAGGAAGAGAAAGACCCCTACAGTACTCTGAAAAAGAAGTTATCAGAAAATAAAAAGCTAGCCCCTCTTTCTGGATAGGCAGAACCTGTATAGTCAAAACGACCATACTTCCAAAAACTAATACACAGATTTAACACAATCCCAATCAAAATACCAATAGCATTCCTTACATGAATGGAGAAAACAACCCTAAAGGTCATATGGAACCAGAAGAGTCCTCAAATAGCAAAAGCAATCCTGGGCAACAAAAGCAAAGCAGGAAGCATCACAATCCTGGATTTCAAGTTGTATTACAAAGATAAAGTGATAAAAACAGCATGGTACTGTCACAAAAACACACACATGGATCAACGGAACAGAACAGAGGATCTGAAACACTATTTGATCTTTGACAAAGGGGCCAAAACATACACTGGAGAAAAGATGGCCTTTTTAATAAATGGTGAGGGGAAAACTGGCTATCCACATGGAGAAGACTGAATCTAGACCCATATATCTCACCATGTACTAAACTAAAATCATAGCTGGGCATGGTGGCGCACACCTGTAATCCCAGCACTCAGGAAACTGAGGCAGGAGGACTGCCACAAGGTTGAAGCCAGCCTGGGCTGCACAGTAAGTTCAAAGACAGCCTAAACTACATAGCAAGATCCTGTCTCAAAAAAAAATTTTTTTAAATAAATAAATAATTAACTAAAATAAAAATGGATCAAAGATCTAAATGTTAACAGAAACAATCTGCTAAAAGATAAAAATAGGTAAAACCCCTGAAGAAATAGCCATAGGCAAGACCTTTCAGAACAGAACCCCAATGGCACAAGAAATACATAGTACCAAGAATCAACAAATGGGATCATATCAAATTTAAAAGCTTCTGCACAAAAAAAAAACTTCTGCACAGAGTTGGGGATTTAGCTCAGTGGTTAAAGTGCTTGCCTAGCAAGCACAAGGCCCTGAGTTCAATCCATAGCCCCCAAAATAAGAACACTTCTGCACAGCAAAGGAAATGACCACCAGTAAAGAAACAACCTACAGAATGAGAAAAAAATTTTGCCAGCTATTCCTTCAAGATATACATATATACATAAATATATATGTATTTGTATGTATGTATACATATCATATATATTCTCAAAAAAAATTAGACCCCGAAAATAAGAGTCAAAATGGGCAAGTGAAATGAATAGACACTTCTCTGTAGTAGTACAAATGTCCAATAAATACATGAAAAATGTTAAAGTCTCTGGCTATTAGAGAAATACAAATTAAAACACTGAGAGTCCATCTTACTCCAGAAAGAATGGCTATGGTCAACAGATCAAATAAATACTAGCAAGGTTGCGGGGTTGGGGGAGTTCTACATTGTTGGTTGGAATGTAAAGGAGTATAACCACTGTGGAAATCAGTATGGAGATTCCTCAAAAACCTAAAAATTCCATTTGACCCAGTTATTCCCCTTCTAGGTATCTCCCCAAAAGAGGTAAAGACATCATATTACAGTGACTCATACATACCCATGTTTATAGTAGCACAACCCATAATAGCTAAATCTTACAAATGGCCCATATGTCTACCAACAGATAAATGGATAAAGAAAATGTGGTATTTATAAACAATGGAGTACTATTCTGCCATAAAGAATGATAAACTTGAGTAATTTATAGGAAAATGGACATACCTTGAGACCATAATGTTAAGTGAAATAAATCACACACACAAGCTTTACCGAAAATATAAACAAAGAGCAAAACAAAAAATAGATAACAGCACGAAGACAGACCCGAGGACCAATGGAACAGGCTAGAAGATGCAGAAATAACTCCAAACACACTCAAATATCTCATCTTTGACAAAGGAGCCAAACACCCTCGCTGGAAGAAAGATAGCCTCTTTAATAAATGGTGCTGGAAAAATTGGCTTACCACATGCCGAAAACTAAAACTAGATACATGTCTCTCACCATAT
>PVJO010030000.1:0-15979 GCA_004026905.1 Hystrix cristata
GAGAGAGAGAGAGAGAGAGAGAGAGAGAGGGAGAGAGAGATCTTATGATCTACCCTCCTGCTGAGTTTTAAACCCATCTTCCTGGGTCTCCAGGCGGAGGAGACCGGGTGGGGGAGGGGCAGCAAGGACCCCGTTACCGAAGCGCCTCCTCCAGCCCTGGAGCAGGAGCAGCTGTCGAGCGCCGGGACACTGGGGGCTCAGAGGCAGACAGGTGCTCCCCACGCTCTCGGCAGAGACCCGCGCCCTCCCCCAGGGCGCCCCTCACCCCACCCGGGCTCCGGCCCTGGTGCGCGGCGCTCGGTTCGTGCGCAGGAATTTAACTCTTTCCTGCAGCCCCCGCGGGTCCTCTAGGCAGCGGCGCCCCGGCCCTGCAACAGTTAAGGGAACCTCAGGGGAGACCTCCCAGGCGTCATCCTCTGATGCAAAGCGCCTCCTAACCGGCCCTGCACCGGGTCTGGGGCTCCGCTGGGATCCCCGGGCTCCACCCCACACAGCCACATGACTTCAATTAGCACCGAGCGCCGGCTCCCCTCCCCCACGCCAGCCACACACGCGTCCAAGTGGGGTCCCAGCTCACTTTCTCCAGTCCCAAGTCAGCCAACAAAGGGGGAAAGGCACCCTTTCCTGTCGCTTTTTAGCTAAAATCGCAAGATCTCGGGCTACTTCTCCGCCCTGCCCCCACCCAGGAGGTGGGGGGAGCAGGAGGAGGAGCGTTTGGTTTAGCTAATAAAAAGTTACAACCCTGCTAAATGCAATTAGAGGGCTAGATCTCTGTAAGATAATTAAATGCACTTTATTACGATGATTATTAGTTTTTAATCTGCATGATTATCAAGAAACAGGAGATGGGAAAAACTGAGTTTACTTGTCTTCAATCCTTTGGAATTAAACTTCTAAAATACTCCAAATAGTTGAGGGAATGGGCATGTGTTGGAAACAGCAATCAAGACACTTTATACACCGCTTTGCGGGCAGCTATAGTGGGGAAAGTCTTGGCTTTTATTCGTGGGGGAGGGGAAGATAAGAAACATCTGTTACAAACATCCTATCAGTCCCAGATACAGAGCGGCAAACGCCCCGCCCCCACTGCCACCAAGGGGTCCCCAGACTTCTCCAGGCAAGGCACCCACCTTTTTTTTTCCTTTGGACAAGTTTTAAAAGAAATCAGTCTTTTGTCAAAACAAATTAAAAATCCCACCAGTCCATCTGTACCTCCCTTCACCCCAACCCATTTTTATTGCTTTTTTTAAGAGAGAGAAAAAAAAAAAGGCCCCAAACGACAACAAAAATCCACTTATAAAACTCAAACTATCCCAAAAACTGCCATCCTGAACCCAGGGAGGAATTTCGGTGGGTTGGGAGAAGAGCAGAAGAGGAGATTCAGGGTCGCAAAACCCCAGAATTTCCACATAGGTCTTTGAAGACTAAGGGCCCCTAAAAACCCAGGCAGAGGACCAGGACCAAAGTGGGGTGCGTGTGTGCGTGCGGGGAAGGAGCTGGGAGCGGAGAAGCTGCAGATCTTCAAGGTGCAAGAAAGGAGCAAGGTCGCTGCTGCCCATCAGCCTGCGCCCCGCCTCCACCCTCCGGTTGGTTTTACTCCTTTCTTCCCTCCCTTACGAGGTTTCTAAGTACCGAGAGAAGGACACGGGGCAAATGAGGAGGGAGAGAAGGGCAGAAAGGGAACAAAACGAACCCAAGTCTGGATCCAAACATCCCGCAGCTCTGCAGGCCCAGCTCGGCCAGAGGCCGCAGGGCTGGCTCTGGGCGCAGCTAAACGGAACCAGCTCCCTGGTCCCCCGGGTCCTCCAGGACCCCAGGCTGGCCTCCCCCGGGGCTCCGGATCCCAGTCCCGACCGGGGACCTCCAAAGGGCACTTAGGAAAGGACCAGCTCCCCAGGCACCCCACCCATCTTCAGCACCGGTGCCTTCCTACACTTTTTTTTTCTTCTTTTTTCTTTTAAATAGAAAATATATACTTACATTTGCAAAGACTATTTACAGTTCTAATTACAAACCTGGCGGGGCGAGGCCGGCCTCGGGGCGGGGTCCGGCCGCGGCGCGCCGCGCGCTCACACGGTGGTCTCCCCGCGCCGCCCCCGCGCCAGGCGCGCGTAGAACTTGCGCCACGAGTGCAGCGTCTTGCCCGACCAGATCCAGAAGCCCGACGTGATTCCCACGATGAGCGTCATGAGGTACTTGATCATGTAGACCGTGAAGTCCGGCGCGGCGCGCGGCGCGTGGGGCGCGGGGCACGGGATGGCCAGGCTGCGGCAGTGCTGGCTGACCCAGGAGCGCTCCCAGCGCTCGCGGAAGGCCTGCTCGTAGAAGTAGCAGGCCAGCACGATGGTGGCCGGCACCGTGTAGAGCACGGAGAAGACGCCGATGCGCACCATGAGGCGCTCCAGCTTCTCCGTCTTGGTGCCGTCCTGCTTCATGACCGTGCGGATGCGGAAGAGCGACACGAAGCCGGCCAGCAGGAAGGACGTGCCCACGAACAGGTACACGAAGAGGGGCGCCAGCACGAAGCCGCGCAGCGGGTCCAGGCTGTGCAGCCCCACGAAGCACACGCCGCTCAGCAGGTCGCCGTCCACCTGGCCCAGCGCCAGAATGGCCACGGTCTTGACGGCCGGCACGGCCCAGGCCGCCAGGTGGAAGTACTGCGAGTTGGCCTCGATGGCCTCGTGGCCCCACTTCATGCCGGCCGCCAGGAACCAGGTGAGCGACAAGATGACCCACCAGATGGAGCTGGCCATGCTGAAGAAGTACAGCACCATGAAAAGCAGCGTGCAGCCCTCCTTCTTGGTGCCCTGCACCACCGTGCGGTAGCCGTCGTCGGAGAAGCGCTCGTTGCACACGGCGCGCTCCTGCAGCACGAAGCCCGCGATGTAGGCCACGGACACCATGGTGTAGCAGCCGGACAGGAACACGATGGGGCGCTCGGGGTAGCGGAAGCGCTGCATGTCCACCAGGTAGGTGGTGACGGTGAAGAAGGTGGAGGCGCAGCACAGCACAGACCACGTGAGAATCCAGAGGCGCGCGAACCGCGTCTCCTCCTGCGAGAAGAAGAGCGCGCCGTCGGGGCGCGCGGGCTCGCAGGGCGCGGCGCAGTCGCGCTCGCCCAGGAAGCGGTAGCTCAGGTAGGCGGGCACGCGCAGCACGCGCGGGCAGCGGAACGGGGCCGCGGGCGGCGCGGCGGGGCGCGGGCGCGGCGCGGGCGAAGCGGCCGCGGTGCCGGGCGCGGGCCCGGGGGGCGCGGTGCCGGGCGCGCCGTCCTCCGAGCGGTTCTGGCCCACACACAGCTGCTCGGCGCCGTGACGCGGGAAGAGCTCGCAGCGCAGGCGCTCGGGCCACTGGAAGCCGAACTTGTTCATGAGCGCCTCGCAGCCCTGGCGCGCGCGCTCGCAGATGGCGCGGCAGGGCGGGATGGCCTGCTCCAGCACGGTGCACACGGGCGCGTACATGGCGCACAGGAAGAAGCGCAGCTCGGAGGAGCACTGCACCTTCACCAGCGGGTAGAACTGGTGCACCTCGAGCCCCGCGTCCTCCTGGCTCGTGTGGCCCAGCAGGTTGGGCAGGATGGTCTGGTTGTAGGCGATGTCGGTGCACAGCGGGATGGAGATGGGCTGGCAGAAGCCGTGCTCGGGTACCGACAGGCCCCGCTCGGCGTGCGCGCGCAGCAGTAGCAGCGACGGGAGCAGCAGCGCCAGCAGCAGGGGGGGCGGGGCACGGCGGGGCCGCATGCTGCCCGGGAGCGCGGGACCCGGCCCGCGCCCGCCGAGTCGGTGCTCCTGTCCTTCCGCTTCTCCTGCTCTCCGGCTCCTGCTCCTCCCGCAGGCGCCTTTGTGCCTACTGCAGCCCTACTTCGGCCCCTTCGATCTCAATTAGTCGGTTTCAAGGGGGCCCCCGCCGGCGGCCCCGCCCACCCCCGCCGGCCCCTCCCAAAGGGATCCTTGAAACCACCCCGTCGAGCGCTCAGCTCCAACACCAAATGTGGCTCGGACCAATCAGATTCAAACCCGGGCCCCGCCCCAGGCCCTGATTGGTCGCCACTCGTAATGAGACCCCCCCGAAACGGACGCCCAGGACCACCCCGCCCCCCTGGGCTTTTAAAGTGACAGGCAGTGGGGGTGGCGCCGCCAGGCCCCCGAGACCTGTCTCCCAACCCGGGACCCGGTCCCAATCCCCTCGGAGGACAGCCCCTGCCCCCCTCGCTCCAGAGCCTCCCCTTCCCGTCCGAGTTTGCAAGTCCAGAACTTCAAGTTGAAACTTTTTTAATTAAAAAGAAAAAAACAAACAGTTTACGGAGACTTCTGTTTCAGCCCCTCCGGCGGAGCCCGGGCCGACGTGTCGCCTCACCGCACGCTCAGGCCCTTCGGTTCGGCTCGCCCTCCCCCCGCTCGCACCCTTCCACGACCCTCTGAAAAATGGGAGCCTGTCTCTTTAAGAGGCTCTTAAAGGGGCCCGGACTCCGAGGCCTAATTGCCCGGCAGCGAGCACAAAGGAGCCCATTATGGTCCTTTGTGCCGGTGGCACCTCCGAGGGGCAAACTCGGGAACTCGGGCGGGGGAGGAGCCGCCAGTCTGCAGGACGCCCGGCGAAGCTGGGGGGGTCGGGCGGGGGTGGGGACCCCGGCGGAGGCGCGGCTCTGGCCCGGAGGTCGGCCGAGCGGGTCCCAGCCTGGCGCCGAGGGCGGCGGGGCGGGGCGCCGTCGGGGGGCAGAAACCGGCCGGGTCCTCCCTGCTCTGAGCCGGGGGAGGGTCGCTTTCCAAACCGACGAGAAGTTTAAAAGGAATGGGGAGAAGAAAAGAAAACCCTTTAAAGGGTTGGACGGAAGGAACCTCGCTTTGGCAGGATTCAAGGAATGTTTTGCTTGACTGAGTGGAGGATACGAAGGTTTTCGGGTTCTTTACACCTTGCAAGCGTCCTGCTGTATCCTGGAAAAGTCTCCTCCGGGAAGAAAGTTTTCCTTCTGAATAGAGGGACAGGCCTCTGCGCTGTGGGTCCGTCCGGGGCCACCCGCCAGCCTTACCCTGCTCCAGACCAGGCTGCGAGGAGGACAGACCCGAGAGAAGCTGAGTGCCAGCCTCGCTGGCAAACAACCCTTCAGTTTCCGGGCCAGGCCTGAGTGACAGTTGTCCTGTCCCCGGTCACCCTGAGGCAAGCTGGGGCTGGACGATGCCAATCACGGGCCTTCTCTCGTTCTCAGTCAACCTTTCATTCTTTTATTCCACACACTTCTTTCTTTTATGGCTTTGGGGATTTGGGTCGGGGTTTTTGATGCTGGGAATGAAGCCCAGGGACCTTCACACGCTGAAGAGGAGCCACACACCAGCCTATGTACACCCCAAGCCCCTTCAGCATACTTCTGCCGGGCCACACTCATGTGGGGTGCAGGGGACGCCAGGCATGGTGGTGCATGCCTCTCATCCCAGCACTCAGGGAGGCTGAGGCAGGAGGATCACAAATTTGAGCCCAATCTGGGCAACTTAGTGATTTAAGGAGACCTGTCTCAAAAAATTTAAAAAGGGCTGGAAACATGGCCCAGTAGTAGACTGCAGCCAGTTATACTGAGGTCCTCGGTTCCATTCCTACTGCTGCCCAAATAAGAAAAGACAAAGTTCCTAGGAGGGCTGAAGAGCTGTGCTCACCTGGGGCCCCAGGTTCAATCCTCAGCCCGGGACAAAAGAAACATTAAAGTTAAAAAAAGCTGTAGCCTAAAAGAAAATAAAAAATAAAAAGTTGTAGCCTCCCAGAAGAAAAGTGACTCTGCAGAAATCTTCCGTTTGTGTGGCGCTTTAGGTGACACAAGAAGTCACGGTGGAGGTTGGGGGCTTGGCTCGGTGGTAGCGTGCTTGTCTAGCGAGTGCAAGGCCGGAGTTCCCGCCCCAGCACCCCCAAAAACACACAAAAAGAAGTCACAGTGTGTCACAGCCCTCCTGTCTTCCCTGTGAGCAACCATCTTCAGACTGCACCCCACCACCCTGTTTGCTGACACCCTGAACCAGGGCTGGGGGTTGAACAAGGGCCTCTGCACCAAGGACAGCCCCAGCCTTTCTTACTTTGTAGTTTTCGGACAGAATCTTGCTGTGTTCCCCACTCTGGGCTTGAACTTGCGATCTTCCTGCATCAGCCTCCCAGAGTGCTGAGACTGTAGGCCTGAGCTACCATGCATGGTTCAACCAGCCTTCCTGAATGAGTACAGGAAGCCTATAACAGAAAGGAGTCATTTGTCATTTGATAGACATAGTCCTTTGCTTTATTTTCGCACAACATTAGCTTGATCATTGACCTGCCAGGATTCCTGATCCTACCTCCAGCCGTGCGGCCGGGGCATCATTTTACTTCTGTGGAGCTCAGTTCTCGTCCCTAACGTGGGACCAGGACAAGGCTTTTCAGCAGGGTACTTGGCTCAGCGCCAGCCCTTGGCCTGTGTTCAAGCCCCCCCAAAACTCCACAACCAGATTTTTTGAATGTGAGAAATGTCTAAAATAATTTCGGAATGACGAAATAAATTTCATAATCACAAAGCACCAAGATAAAAAGTTATATGAGTGAAATTTTCATTCATCCTTGACGACCACGGCAATCTTGTGCATTTATTAAGCTCCCACTAAGTGCTACCGTGAGTGCACATGCACACAGCACAGCACAGTGCTGGTTTTGGCCATGAACACCTGATCCCAAGGTGAGGAGAGGTTTAAAGTCTGCTCAGCTCTCTGCTTGGCTCTTAGCTGGGTTCTGTCTCCAGCACATAGTCTTTTTTTTTTTTTTTTTTTTTGGTGGTGCCGGGGATCGAACTCAGGCCCTTGTGCTTGCAAGGCAAGCACTCTAATCACTGAGCTAAATCCCCAGCCCCACATAGTCTTAATGTCTGTAAGAATTGTGAGTTTTTCAGTTCATATATAATAGCTAAACTGTGAACAGATGAGTAGATAAAGAAAATCTGGGGGCTGGGGATTTGGCTCAGTGGTTAGAGTGCCTGCCTTGCAAGCACAAGGCCCAGAGTTTGATCCCCAGCACCAAAAAAAAAAAAAATCTGGTGTATGTACACAGTGGAGTACTACTCTGCCATGAAGAAGGATAAATTTGAGTCATTTGTAGGAAAATGGGTGGATCTTCAGAACATAATGCTACGTGAAATAAACTAGACACAGAAGTTTACCTGTTCAATAGTTTCTTTTAGATGAGAAATCCAAAATAGATACAGAGCAAGATAAAAGGGAGATGATAGGAAACAGGGAGGTAGACTTTGTGGAGATGAGGAGGAGACCTGGGGAAAGGAAGGCAGGCAAAAATGGCTGAGGTGCCCGCTGTATGCTACCAGTTGTCAAAAGAGTGTAATTATTATGTATCGCAAGCATAAACCAATAAAAAAGAAAGAAAGAAAGAGAAAAAACGATTCATGCTCTTTTATTCACTTAACAAGTAGATTTTGAGCAGCGCCTCCAAGCCCTGCTCCTGGTTCCGTTCCCGAGTGAGCACGGGAGACGCCTGTGTGGCGAGTGGGGGAGCAGAGTGGGCTGTGAGGCAGAGCGTGCCGCTGTTCTGCTCCAGGATGTGCAGCGAGGTCTTACTGGGGCTGCAGTGGGCACCGTGAGCCTGCATCCCACCCCCTGCCGGCGGGAAGGTGGTCAGCGGGGCAGCCCATAGCTGTTGGGGTCCGACCTTCCAGGGCTGTGAGGCCAAGGCAGTGACAGGATCGTCAGGCTGCGGCATCTCCTCGCAGGTCTGGGTCTGGGATTTCACTGCTTTGTGTCCACGTGCGCCCCTCAGCCCTGGCCAGCCTGCTGTCCTCACACAGCCTCCAGAGACTGTAGCTCAGGCTTTTATCCAGCGAGGCCCGAGCCTCTCTCTGCAAGGCATTGTCGGCAGAGGTGCAGCCCACATCTGCTGTCCCGCTCCCTGCTTCTCCCAGTCTCCCTCCTCTGTCCAGGCTGGTGCCGCCCCCTCCCCTTCCCTTTCCTGTAACTTAAACTGCCCTGGAGTCAGGGCTGGGAAGGGGCCCAGCTTCTCGGGGAGGAACTGGAGCCCTGGCTGGGATGGGTGTGCAGCCCGTCGGTCCGTGGGGACTGCTGTGATCTACCACAGGGACCTGGTCTCCCCTCGCCCTGCCTTCCCTGGACTTTGTGGGGTACCTGGCACCACAACCTGAAAACCTGCTCTCACTCTGGGGGACTTGGAGGGGAAGCAAGCCACTGCAGAGGCTTCTGAGGGGCTGGGGACTCAGGACCTGGGGGCACCGCAGGCAGGAGAGCAGCACCCGTACCTGGTCCACTGGGCCCTTCTCTGGCTTTGGGGTGCCCCTCCCCTGAGATGGGGGCTGGGGTGTGGGGCTCCAGCAGCCTCTCACAGTACTGGGAGCCAGTGGCTGGGAAGAAAAGGGAACTCGCCTCACTGGGCCAGTCCTGTGTAAGCTGTGGGGCCGCAAGGCTGCTGGGGAGGAAGGACCCACTTCCTCACCTGTCCCCTCTGCTTCTCCTTTCTCCTTCTGTCAAACCCTTCTGTCTCTTAAGGTTTAGGACTCTGACCAAACCCAGCCTCTGACATGGGATCCTAAAGCCGATCAGGCCCAGGGGGGCTGAAAACAGAGAACTGTGACCCAGGAGGAGCTGGACGTCCTGCCAGCCACTCTCCCTGGTCCTCCTGGCGACAGCTGGGGCTTCTCTCTTCTCACCTGCCCTTCGGGGTCTACGTCCAACACCAGGGCAGCTCTCCGGTAGGAAGGAGCCTTCCTCCAACTTGGACCCCTCCATCCTGGATCCTGCCCCAGACAAAGGTTCAGAAGGCGCACGGCTCCACCTGCATGGCATCGTGGAGGAGCAACAGGGCTGGAGGCGCTGTCAGGAACACACATCCCAGGTCCGCTTTCTTATGCACACTCTTGACCTGTCTGCTTCTCAATGCACTGTCAGCCCGGCCCTGTCCCCCACTCTAACTCCAGGGCCCTTCAGCAGCCATCCCTGTGCACACCGGTCATCCCAGCACTCAGGAGGTGGAGGCAGGCTGGAGGCCACACAGAGTCCCACTGCAGGCCATCCTGGCCTGTGGACGGTCGCTTTCTCCCTGGCACCCCCGTAGCCTGTCTGCGCTGTGGTGCAGGAGAGAGCCACCTGCGGGGGATGAGGGCTGGATCCTGCAGCTTGGTGAGCCCCATCACCTCCCCGTCTCCAGACACTGCCACCTGAGTTGGGACTTAGGGGAACACTGTGAGGACCGCACCGCACCTGGATTAAACCCTGGCCGGGGCTTGTGAGGGAGACGGGTCACAGCCTGGGGCCATCACACTCCATCCCACCCGGTCTCCACCTCGAAGGGCCGGTGGTCAGCATCCTATACCCAGAACACAGCTGAAGTCACCTGGCAACCACGGAGGACACGACAGACCTGGCAGGAACAGGTCCCAGGCCTCGCAGGGGGTTCCCGTGAACACGAGAGCTGTTCGTCCTCCTGCGGGAAGGCACCAGGGCTGGATGGAGTCCACTGTGCTGACCTGTCCTCCCGTCCCTGGGTGAGGGCCACACCGGGCGGGTTGGCGTTGGGCTGCTGCCTTGTCCCAGGTCAACGTCAGCTCACTCTCAAGGAACTCTGCCTAGGGCTGGCAGCACGGAGGGACAGAGGCAGCGCTGGGCCTGGGACAGATGACGGGTCTCTGAAGCCGGGGCTGGCCTGTCCCCTTCGGGCTCTCCTCCTGCCCCGAAACCTCCCCAGCACTCAGCAGGGCAGCACAGGAAGGTCAGGGCTGTGGTCGAAATCCAGGGCAGACCCAGGGCCGCAGGTCCCCGTCCTCCTGTGATGGGGGCGTTGGGGCAGAATAAACCCTGCCTCTCTGTCTCCCCGAGGCTTCCCCCTGCAGCCGGCCCCAGGGCCCTCCCCACCTTGCAGCAGCGTGAACCTGGAGTGAGAAGAGTCTGAGGACAAAGGGCTCTGACTCCTGGGCACCCCAACTCCTCCAGCTGCTCCCCGAGGCCAGGCCAGGTGGCCAGGAGCCTGGGGGAGGAGGTTTTCCCATTGGGGGCACCTGGGCCATCCAGACCAGAACCAGTGAGTGCCAACGGGCTGCAGCCTTGGGCCTGGCTCTGAAACCAGCCTGTCCTAGCAGGATGGATCTGTGATCCCCCAAACACCACCAAGGAAGGGAGGCAGCCCTGCCCCCACCCTGAGCCGAGGAGCTAGAGAGGCCAGCCTGAGGGACGAGGTGCCCAGCCAGAGGGCCTGCGCCCACACGGGCCTCCTGCCCCCTGGGCCCAGCCTGCACCTTGACCAGAGGACACGGAGCAGTGCAGGCTGGACCCTGGTTGTCGCTGGACTCCCGGGCTGTGGCCCCAGCATCCACCCAGGAGTCAGGGTCTCTGATGCTACTGTGTCTTGCAATCGTGGTTCCGCGCAGGCAGATTTGGAAAGCTCCCTTTGTTATTGTTAGACAGCAGCACATAACTGAAAGAGGATGCATGTCTCCTGGGAATTGTGAGGTGTGGGGTGAGAGGCATCAAGGTGGCCTTGTCCCTGGGGAGGGGACGTCTGTGACCACATCCTGGGAGGGGACACACTAAGAGTCAGAGCTGCCTGGATCTCTTCATAGCTTCTGCAGGATTTTAGGATGATGGGGTTATCGTCCCATTTTTACAGATTAGCCTTCTCGGCCAAGATCAGAGGTTATGTGCCATTCCCAAGTTACAGAAGCCCATAAAGCCAGTATCCAGCCCAGAAGCAAAACTGGGGCCTTCGGGGGGGGTGTGGCCCAGGGTCTGGACATGCTGCTGTTGTCATCTTTGCACACAGGGATTGAACCCATCCTCTCCCTTGTGCTAAGTATTTCTACTCAGCTCCCTCACTCCCCTTTCTTTGGAGTCAGGGTCTTGCCTTGCTCCTGGGCTCAAGCAAGAGACCCTCCTGCCTCAGTCTTCAGGCGTTTGTCACCACACCAGGTGAAGAATCAGTTCTCCTCAGTCCCTGTGTTTAGATCCAGGATTTCTTCAATTCATTCTCCTCCCTCTGATAGGGTCAGACCCGGGAGACCCCATAGCACAGAAGGTGAGGGGGCTTGTGGGTGGGGACAAAGTGTGAAAGAGGACTCGACAATCAGACTGCTGGTCTGGGGACATTCCAAGGGCTCGGGAGCTGGCGCTGCAGCCTCAGGGTGGCATCGGAGGCTTGCTCCCTTCTTTGTGCTCGGTTTTTTCCCACAGCCTGGCGAGGCGTGGGGATCCCAGGCCCCTGCCACTGTTAGTATCACAGCCCTCCACCCCCAACACACACACACAGAGCTCGAGAGGGACTGGGGGCCCTTGCTCTGGGAGGCCTGGCTACCCCGCTCCCTCTGGGCAACAAGAAGCTTGCCAAGGGCTTGGGCCTCTTCCCCAGGCCAGCTCCTGCACAAAAAGCTGCTTTACATGCGATGGGTGCTGTGTCTCCTAAGCTCAGAGGTGGTACCACCTCCACCAGCTCTCCTTCAGCTGTAGTTTGCAGCACTTTCAGTGTGTGCGCACGCGCACACACACACACTGCCTTCACACCAAGACTTCAGCTGGGCCCAGCTCTCAACTCCTGGGCTTCCCCCGAGGGTGGGGCACCCAGAGGGGGCTGAGGCAGCCTAGTCTGGGCCGCCTCCCAAGCCCACCTGCATCCCCTCTCTAAAGCAGGCTTAGATCTTAATGAGTGGTGAGGGGGCAGCCAGGAATCTGGGGCACGCTGCTGGCGGGAAGGGAGGATGCTCAGCTCTTTCCTCCTGCATCCAGGGGGCCCCTGGGTGGGTCCAGGGTGGGGACATAATGGTCTCCACAATGATACCAGCCAGGGCGTGGGAGTGGGGTGGGCCCTGAGTCCTCTGGAAGGTGGCAGGGATGAGTCTCAGGGGTCCTCCCTCCCTTCTCCCCTGGGGGTCCTCGGCACACTGGGTGCCCTGGAACTTAGGGGAGTTCAGCTAGATCTGCACACCTACATCCACAGCCCCCCAGGGCCCAGGCCGACCCTAGAAGGGGAGAGCCCATCCTCCCAAACTCCAGGGAGTCCTGCTGACCTCTGTGGGGTCAGGAGGCAAGGTGCACAGCATTGTGAACAGGTGGCCATGGGGGCCAGGCAGGGGGAGGGGTCCCACCTTGCTAGGGTCACTGCAGCTCCCAGAGCTCATCCCCAAAGGGGATGTGTGTGACGCAGGCCTGTGGTATTCTGAGAGGCTGAGGCAGGAGAATCACAAATTCAACACCAGCCTTGTCGACTTCGCAATTTGGTGAGAACAGGCTGGGATGTAGCTCAGGGTTAAGGCCCTGTGTTCAATCTCCAATACAAAAAAAAAAACAGCCAGGTATGGTGGCACATGCCTGACTCCCAGCACTTGGTAGGCTGACACAGGAGGGTTGCCAAGAGTTTGAGGCCAGCCTGGGCTACATAGTGAATTCAAGACCAGCCTGGACTACACAGTGAGAACTTGTCTCAAACAAAACAAAACAAAACAAAACAAGACAAAAAACCCAGGTTGGAATCAGATTGCATGAGTTTGGATACTGGCTCAACCAGCAGCTGTGTAACCTCAGCTATGTCCCTTAACCACTCAGTGGCTGTCTTACCCACCATCTTCATCCCTGGGACAAAATATGTGACACAAACAACTTCAGGGAGAGAGATTTATTTTGGTTCACACTTCAGTTCATAGTCGGCTGGCTCCAAGGCAGGACAGTATGTAGAGCATGATGCAGAGAGGATGGAAGGCAGCTACTCATGGCATGGCAGACAGGAGGCAGGGAGGGAGAAAAACCCAGGTCAGAGCCCCAGACCCCACTTCTCACGGCAAGTCAGCTGCGAGCCCCATAACCCTTCCGATCCTTCTGAAAGGCCCACCTGTGAGTCAAGAGGCTTTGGGGGGAACAACTAGACAGAATAAAATTCTGCTCCTGGCTCCTAGAAGCCTCATGTGTATCCCTTTGTCCAAAATGCATTTGGTCCATCTTTAGGAGTCGCCATTTTCAGCATGACTGAAAAATCCAAGTCCTTTGAGACTCAAGGCAAATTTTTAGCAGTGAGCCCCTGTAAAAATAGAGGAAGTTAAACACTGCTGACATACAGTGGCACAGGGTAAAACACTCTCATTCGAAAAGGAGGGAACAGGGGGATAGAACCAGTGGAACCAAAACAAGACCAAAACCCACAGGGCAAACATTAGACACTGTAGCTCTGTCCAGCACCTGGGCCAGGCTATGGCAAGATGTGAGCTTCAAAGGGCTTGAGCAACCCCACTCTTATGGCATTGCCGTTGTTGGACCTCTCATGGCCTCTCTCTTGGGCTGGATTTGTTTACTGCGTACAGCTTTCTTTAGCAAACATTCCATGTTCCTGGCATTTCCAACAAGCTGGGATCCCCACTACACCTTCAACTTCATTCTCACAACTCCATGCACTGCCCTCCTGGGGCACACTGCCTGGCCTCCCAGGCCTTCTGAAATCTGGGTGGAAGCCTTCCTGACTGTTTTAGTTACTTTTCTCTCGTTGTTGGGACAGAATACTCGACACCCAAAGTTAGGGGAAGAAAGGTTTATTAGCTCACAGTCTGCAGAGGTTTCAGTCTATAGTCTGCTGGGTCTGAGGCAGGGCGGACTGGCATGGCAGACCAGCAGCCCGCTGGCAGCAAAGTAAAGTGAGGAATCCAAGGAATGTATGCAAATAAGCAATGCAAACAAGCAGCTAATTAGCTTCTTCCTGTGTCTTTTATCTAGGCTACCTGTCCTTAGGGCGGGTAGCACTCCCATCCTTAAATTTAGTTTCACATCCTTGATCCCAGCAGAACCATGCCAAACCAATCAATAGATTAATTTAGTAACCACACACTCTAGATCCAGCTATCTCTTACCACATGAGGCTTTGGGGGGACATCTAGACACAAACCATAACAATGACCCAACAACTCTTGCAGTCTGCATACCTGTAAACCAGCACCAGTAGGATGATGCTGGGGTCTGCCACCAGTCCCAGCAGTAGCAGGGCCCCCTTCGATCATAGCACAGAGGCCTTCAAGTGCCTGGATGGGTGAGTGGTATGAAGGGAATCTTGGAGAACAAATTCCCTAAGTGGCTCTTCTTGAGCCGGACCCCTGGGGCTCTCTTCTCAAAGTAAAGTCTCACGTTTGCAATTTTGCATCTGGGAATGGTGGGTCCTGCTGGTTCCTCCCATACCCTCAAGGCATCATTCCTATCACTGTGATAGCCCAGGCTGGCTTTGAACTCTCAGTGATCCTCCCACCTCAACCTCCCAAATGGTGGGATTACAGGCATGTGCCACCATGCCTGGCTATTGGCTTCTTTTTAATGCTAATCTTTTTCAGCAGCCAAATTTTTCTCTGTTGCAACTTTGCAGGCCCCAGTTTTACCCAAGTTTCCTTTCTGGCCAAAATGAAAACTTTTAAACATTCAGCTGTGTCATATGCTCTTGATTCTCAAGGTATAGCTGGCTAAAAGTCCCCAACAGTACCCATGACACAGCTTCAACATTGGACTGCCTTGAAGTTTCTTCAACCAGATTAATTAGTCCAAAGCCTTTAATCTCAGTCTCCTGCAAAGTCTCAGGATATGAACAAAATGTAGACAAATTTTCTTGCCAGAGCATGACACTTGTGGCCTGGAATCCAACTGCCAATGGGGCCCTTGTTCCCAGCCAAAGCCTCCTGAGCCTGGTCTTTGCTGGCTGCATTTCTATCAGCATTCTGGTCTTCCAAACTCCAACCAGAACCTCCCGTCAAGCTGGGCTTACAGGATTTCAGGGCTGCTTCTCCAGCCAGCATCTCCAAACCTTTCCAGACTCTTCCCAAAAAACATTTTGAAGATTTCTGAACCACATGGTCAGGTAGCATCACAGCAATGACCCCACTTCTCTGGTGCCAGAATCTGAGTCACGTTCTTTGTCACTGGGACACAATACCAGACACCCACAATTTTGGGGAAGAGAGGTTTGTTTTGGCACATGTTTCAGTCCATAGTTGGCTGGCTCCAAGGAAGGCAGGACAGCAGAGCGCCTGGCAGACTGCAGAGAAAGTCGAGGAGGATCCACAGGGAGGAGCCCTTCCAGGGCCCGCCCAGTGACCACGCCCCTAACCGCCAGACATCTGGACCGGAACCGCAGCAGTTTACCCACCCGTCTTATCTACCAGGCGGGCCTAACGAGTCTCGAAGCGTTGCTGTGAGGATTAAGCGTATGCACACCGCTCTGCACACAGTAAGTGCTCAATAAAGGTTCGCGTTGTCTCTGCTTCCCCGCAGCTGGCTGCCAGTCGCAGGCCTGGGCCGGAGGAGCTGGATGGGGCGGGGCAAGGCCGGGAGTTGGAAGGTCTGGAATCCCCGCCCCAGCTGAAAGCCCGCGGTGGCCGCTGCAGGGCAGCTCCCAGGGCGCAGAGCCTGACCCGGGTGGTGCGGGAATGGGGCCACCTCGGGAGCCACCAAGGGCCACGCGCACGCAGCGAGGACCCTGCCTGCCGCACCTCAGCGGCTGAGGGCACATCGTGGGGCCGCAGCGTCCCCCACCGGCGAGGTCCGCTGAGAGACTGTCCTTCCCACTCCAGGCACTCACAGGCCTGGGCGACCACGCAGCTGGAGAGCAAGATGTGGGCTGGGTGTGATGGGGCATCCCTGTAATCCAAACGCTCAGGAGGCTGAGGCAGGAGGATCTTGAGTTTGATGCCAACCTGGGCTACAGAGTAAGACCTATCTTAATGGGCTGGGGATTTAGCTCAGTGGTTAGAGTGCTTGCCTAGCAAGTGCAAGGCCCTGAGTTCAATCCCCAGCACAAAACAAAACACAACACAACAAAAAACAAGAGCGTCGAAGCCCCCGACCCCAAGCGAGTCTGCAGCTCGCGCAGGAGCAGCCCCTGATGAAGTCCTCGCCGGCGGCTGCCCCTCACCCGCTCCCAGGCGGTGTGCACAAGCAGGTTACAACCCTTTGGAGTTACAGGGACTCCGGTCAGATGCAGACAATAATAGCACCCGCCGCTTACGCGG
>PVJO010030001.1:0-16042 GCA_004026905.1 Hystrix cristata
GTTACACTTATTGCAAATAGGGAGGGGTGGGTGAATGGAAGGGAGGGGAGGGGAAGGGGGGAAGAGGGGGGAAAACCAAGATGTATCATGTACAGGTACAAAATAACCATGTTGATTATGATCATTATGTATGCAATGTACCAATACATGTTCTTGGTAAAAAATAATAAAAAAAATTTAAAAAAAAAATAAAATAAAAAAGAAGCTAAAATGGTATTCGCAGAAGCCAGGCATGTAGACCAGTGGAACAGAGGACACGGAAATAAACATATACATCTATAGTCATCCGATTCTCAAGAAAGGTGCCAAATTGGAGGAAAGACAGCAGCTTATAACAACGATGCTGGGAAAATAGGCCACATGTAGAAGATTGAAACTAGACCCCTATCTCTCATCTATTCAAAAAGCAACTAAAAATTCATCAAAGATCTGAATTTAAGACCTAAAACTTTGAAATGGCTAGAAGAAAACATAGGCGAGACACTTCAACATATTGTCACAGATAATGATTTCCTGAATAAGACTCCAATAGCTCAGGAAACAAAAGGAAAAACTGACAAATGGGACATCACATTAAAAAGCTTCGCCACAGCAAAGGAAACAAGCAACAGAGCGAAGAGACCACCTAAGGAATGAGAGCAAATCTTTGCCAGCTACCCTTTGACAAAAGATTCATACCCAGGATATGTAAGAAACTAAAGAAATACTTAACATTAAGAACCGGTAATCCAATCAGAAATAGGCAAATGATCTGAACATATATTTCTCAAAAGAAGAAGAAATATAGCCAGGAATCCAGGCTAGTACATGTAATCCAGGCTACCCAGCATCTGGGCAGAAGAATCCTGACTTTGAAGCCAGCTGGGGCAACTTAGCGAGAGACTGTCTCTAAATAAAAAGGCACAGGGACGAGGGATACCGCTCAGTGTTGCGGTGTTTGCCTAATATGCGTGAGGCCCTGGCTTAGATCTGCAGGACTGTGGCATGGAGGTGTGTGTGGGATGAAGGAAAAGAAAACAGCACAGTGTGACAAATGCAAAACTGTCTTACTTCGTATCTTTGGCCGTTTTGTTGTGGATTGTTCAGGATTCAAAATTTGGAGGTCTAGATGGCTGAGAGTCTTTCTCTCTGAGCTCCTGTTACCTCTCTGAGGTCATCGTGTCTAATATAGGACTAGACATTACAGTGAATATTTAATTGCTATTGTCGGCATTGTGATTATTGATTGATGCTTTGGTAGGAGGTTACACAGCTTCCATCTTGAGGGAGATAGACATTCCTTGAAAAATAATTGATGGAGAGTAAAAAGATCGTGTAGTGAAGGAACTGGGAAGCGAGCACTGAGAGGAACTGAAATCAGGAGGCCAAGATCTGCAGCCAGCTTTGTCAATAATTACTTCATACAGGAAGAAGAAAAGTAGTACAAAAGAAGCAAAAGAAATGTCATACTATGAGGTGTGACCAAAAAATACAGTAAATGTTTACAGTTTAAAAATTTATTACAGATGAGATAACACAGTAAGAAAGACACCAGACGCCTTGAACTTCTCAGCCTCTAGAATTGTGGGCTGCATAAATTTCTTTTCCTAATATATTACCAATCTGGGGTAGACCGTTATAGCAATAAAAATGAACTAAGACAGTTATTTTGATATATTATAAATAAACTAGAACACTGCTACACACAAAGAAAGATTTAACTACAAAGACTTGCACACTATTAGGCAGAAAACGTCAACACCATGAAAGATCTTAAGTCTCCTGAATGACGAACCACAAAAACTATTAATGCTTGTTTTTCCCTAAATAAGACAAACTGATTCTAAAATTCATGCAGAGAAAAAAAAATTATTACAATGAAAGCACATTGGCATTAGTCTTCTTCAAAATGTTCCCCTTTGCTTCGAACACTTTCCAATCACTCTGGCCACTTTCTGAAGCAGTGCCGAAGTCCTCTTTCATGTCTTCATTTTTGCTGTTGTGGTTGTCTTGATGTCCCAAATAGGTTGAAAACATTGACCTTTCATGGTCATTTTGACTTTGGGGAAGAGCCAGAAGTCGTATGGTGCCAGAACTGGTGAAAAAGGTAGATGAGGATGCACCATAATGTTTTTAGGTGCTTTCCTTTCATTTGGATTGCACTCAGCAGTGCGATTCACTGTATTTTTTATCATAACTCATAAAGACACTCACAAAAGTGGACTTCCATGTGTCACATACGTGTAAAATGCCCCATGATGAAAGTAATCATTATGTACAGCAAACATGTACTAATAAAAAACTCTAAAAAAGAAGCAAAAAAAAGGAGGACTTTCCAGACTGCTTCTGGGGACAGGAAGAGACAAGAGGATCGGGAGAGGATGTAGAAGTAAAAAGTGATTAAGATGCAGTATGTGTATGTACCAATTCCCCAAGAAGAATGTAATTGTTATGTATCACAAATACATTCTAATAAAAAAAAAAAAACTAAGAAGAAAGAAAGAAAAAAAGTGGCCAGAACAACAGATAAGTGTGTATGAAGCGAGGGGGGAGTATTTTGAGGGGGATTAATAGCAGTGTGCTTTTTATTGTAATAATAAAATTTTTGTTTAAAAAAACATTTACCATATATTTTGACCATATCATGTATTTTCTTCCTGCAACAAATAAAGGTTAAACAGAAAAAGGCAGGGAAAGAAATTTCACTGTAATTTGAGGAGGTTAAGGGAAAGGCCAAAGGGAATTCTGATACAGTTGAGACATTAGCTTATTCCCCCAAGATCACAGGAATAAAAAGGGAAGGCCAGAAATGTCACAGAAAAAAACAAAAACAAAACAAACAACGAAAAAAAAAACTACTTGATCAGAAATCTCTGCAAAGATCTGTGGTTAGCATTAGTTTCCAAGTCAACTGGTCCTCAGGGATTATGCCAGTGAAACTTTGATGTGAAATCCCATTTTGTCTAGTTTTAGACAGACTGTGATGAAGGCGTGTGGAGTGAGGCTTATGTTGTACACATGAAGAAGTATCTGAAGGATAATGAGATCTGAAGAGCAGTTTTCATAGGAAATGGCACTAAGTAGCAAGCCAAAGATTGCTCACCATGTTATTATTTAGGAAAGAAATTGTTGGAGATAATCTGATTAGGTTGAAGACATAGTAAATCAGTGTAATTTAATCCAGGGTAGATATTTGATATGCAACCTGGGAATATGAATATGAAGGCTAGTGGCACTGTGACAAGTGAGTCCTGAAATAAACTACTCTGAAATTGTATATCCTGTTAGAGACTATTTTAGATGCGGTGGATTCTGAGATCTGTATCTAAGTGGAAGTCCAGGGAGTCTGTCAGTTTGGATTCATCAAAAGATATAATTATAACAAATGAATGATATTAATTAGCTTTATATTTTCAGTTCTAGAATGGAGTAACGCCTCATTCCATAAAACAGAATAAGTGTTCTAATGGGTCGAGCAGAGGAGGTTGATTTTATAGAGGAGAAATGCTGAAGAAAGCAGAAATAAAGAAAAAATGTGTTGGTCATTTCAAAGTTCCTGTTCTTGAAAAGTGAGAATAGAAAAATGGAAAATAACTGCCTGGTTAGCATTAGGTTACCCTTTTTTTTTTTTTGTAAGGGTGCTGGCAGAGAGAACTTTATTATCATGCCAATTGAAAGGAGCTTGTTTGGGAAATTTGGCTGCTCTCACACTCTCCTGATTTCTCAGGAGATCAGATAACAATTCACACCAGTTTCCTTTGGTGATGAGGAACTTCAGTATGGGTGACTCCATTGTGACTTTTAGTCTTGGGCTATTAGGGCCCAGGTAGGAGCCTAATCCAAAACAAAGGCCTCCTATAATTTTTATTTAAAAGACAAATTTTATTTGTTTTTCTCGAGACAGGGTCTCACTATATAGTTCAGGCCGGCCTTGAACTCACTATGTACTCCACGCTGGCACTCCTGGAGAGCCTCCTGAATCGGCCTCTTGAGTGCTGCAATTACAGGCCTGTGCCACCACACCTAGCTAATTTTTATTTAGTACAACATCTCATGCTGAAATGCTTTAGACAAGAAAGAAATGAACCAACAGGCACCTAAAAGCTACACCAAATGGCCTATTGTCTCTAGAGTCACAACAAAACAATGACATAAAGGACAAAGTAACAGAAGTGAAAGAGATATTATCCAGATGCTGAAGGTTCAGAGACACACACAAGATAGACAAACAAATAAACTTGTAAACTTAGGAGAAAAAAGTAGGAGAACTTCAAAAAGGAAGAGTAGAGGAAGATACAGGAAGATACAGAAGAGAAAAAAATTTTAAATTAGACTCCAAAATCCATGGATGCTGAAGTCCTTCATAGAAAATGTGTTATATTTGTTTTTAACCTATGAATATTCTACCAGAGCTTTTCAATTCAAATTATTTATAATACCTAGTTCAATGTAAATGCTAGGTAAATAGCTAGACTGCATTGTTTAGGGAATAATGACAAGGAAAAAAGTGTCCATGTGTAGTACAGATATATTTTTCTCTATTTTTTTTTCCTTTCTTTTTCTTTTTTTATGGGAGGGCACTGGGAGTTGAACTCAAGGCATTGTGTATTCTTCAAATATTTTCAATTCATGGTTGGCTGCATTCGAGGATGTGGAAAGTAGAGATATGGAGGGCAGATTCTACTTTCATGTTTATGCATGATATAAGAGGTGACCTGGCACTCAGGGAAGCTGAGGCAGGAGGAACCACAAATTTAAGACTCTCCTGGGCAACTTAATGAGAACTTGCCTAAGAGTAAAAAAAAAAAAAAAAAAAAAAAAAAATATATATATATATATATATATATATATATATATATATATATATACACGCCCCTGGGTTCAATCCCCAAAACTGGAGGAAAAAAAAAGAGGTGCTTTTTCACTGCAGAAAACACAGAGGACTGCAAGTCAGCATAAAACTGATTTTGACTCTTATTCCTCCCTTGTTAATGGTGTCAGCTTTGCAAGCCATTTAACTTTTCAGGCCATCTATAAAATGAACAGCAAGAAATATTTCCTGCCTCATAGGGTTGCTGTGAAGATCAACTGAGATCATGTATGAGAAGTATTTTGTAATCTCCAAAAAACCGTATGCCAGTGTGATAATGTTTATTAGTACAGAGGGTCTCATGAAAGCATCTGGGTTTAAACCAGTAACCAAAGGGGCTAAGGGGATTAAAGCAAGTTTAATGGCGTTTGCATTATAGGAAAGTTGTCTTGAACTTCCATGTCATACTGAGTTCTTTGATTGTTTGGCCTGTTCATCCATTATTGTGGGTGAGGCTATTTGTTTGTGCTAGTGCCATTGAACAGGAAACTCAAACAGGTCTTTTCTTTCCTCACTGTGTGCTTGGTACTTCAAACCCTAGCTCATGTTTGACTTTCTCCATGCAGTCTTTTCCAAATACGGAAGCTCCTTCCTCTGGATCCTTCTGGACTTTCTGTTTGTATGGCATCTTCCAATGCAAATTATAATCCCCAAAGGTATGTCCCCTCCTCTTCTTCCACCTTCTCCTTTTATTCTGCTGGGGCTCACATGAAGGGTTTCCCACATACTAAACATATACTCTACCACCAAAGTAAGCAGGCTGCACCATGTTTGCCTCTTTTCTAATCTGCATCCTTTACACCTTGATCTGTGTCTGTAAAGTAATATTTTTGACTTGTAATACATCATAACTACCATGCACATGGATAGATAGAAAAAGATACACACCTAGCTAGTTGATGTTTCATTTTACCCTAGTCAAGACTTATGAATGTATGGAGTCCTTTTTATGAAACAGGAAAAATTGGAAGGTTAAGGCTACAGAAACAGTCAACCCAGGAATTGTGTTATTTTAAACATTTCCTATGTTTTAAGGTATATCTGAAGGCAATGCAAGATTAGATATTTTCTATTACATGTGAAATTCTTTAGAACTCTTACCTGTGGATATGCACTTTTCTGTGCCCACAGACAAAAGGACAGTCTGAGATCAGTTTACCATGTGGTGTTTGATGCTGCTTTTAGGGCTTGCACTCTCTCCTTTCTTTTCTTAGGACACTAATTAAAATCTTTGGTTGAAATTGCTTCTTTGAAACCAAAATGGTACTCTCCCTTTAGTCAAGAGTACTACAGTCTTTCTAATCTTGATAAAATGATGAGAAACTTGCAAAAAACAAAAACAAAAACAAAAACCCAACTCTGAACCACTGTGCTTTGTCATAGAACTATCTCCCTCTGGCTAGGACTCTCTCTGGTGGGCACGGGGGTCTCCACAACTTTGCATTTCTCAGTCTGCTTTTCTCCCACAAAGCAGATGTCAATGGAAGCACGTGCTCATTGGAAAGGCTAAAGGACAATGGGGGAACAAGCACATGTAGGAATGTTGGGCTGCTTCTCTCCGATCAAAATGTTCAATCTTATCACCTTTTCCTGGTGGGTTTACTGCTTTCATCCTTCTCCAGTTTCTTCTTCTGAGTCTTTAGACAGTGTTGATGAAAAGGGTGTAAAGAACAATACATCCTAAATCAGTTACAGGTGGCTCATTACAGCTATGACTAAATTTTACTTTCTGATAAGAAAACAGCTTCTTTGAATGGAAACGGCCGTGACTGCACAGTAGGAACAATTCTGTAGCATTCTGATAGGCTGTTAAACAGCAAGGCATCAGTGAATAACCGTGAGTAACACGGCATCTTACCAGTGTCGGGCTGAGCTGTTCTGGGCTGAGATCCTGCGCTAGCCTCTAACTAAACCAAGTTAAAAATGAAGTTACGCAGGCTAAATGCCACCTAATCAAACTTGAAGGAAGTAGACAAATTTCCGAACAGACCATTATTTTCTGAAAACAGATTCCAGTCCACCTAAGTCAGTGTAATAACAAAGTCTCCTCTCTTTTAATCCTTATAAAAAAGTAAGCTGGGGAAGACGATGTAGCTCAGGGATAGTGTTTGTCTGCCATGTGTGAAGCCCTGGATTCAACCCTCAGCACTGGAAAGCAAACTAACTGAGGTAATTAGGCAGTAGAACAGAGGCTGCCTCGGTTTCATGAATTGTTGATAAAAGCCAATTAGATCTGTAACTAAATTTGTTGTAATTTTGTCTTTCGATAAATGCTTCATATATATGCATTTTGTTTTCATGGTAGCTCAGTGAGATAGTCCTACTATACCTGTTTTATAGAGGCTAAGAGAGTTTAAATGACCAACAGTTTTTAGGTCTTTGTTAAGAATCCCTCAGAATGCTCATTAGTGGGTAGTAAATACTGAGAATGGTCATGGTATAAACTAGTAAAATAAACCTTTTCGAAATTGCATTTTGGTATAGCTTAATTTACAACAGATACCTGCACTTCCAGGTTTATTTCAGCACTATTCACAACAGCCCAAAAAAAGAAAAGAAAAGAAAAGAAAAGAAAAGAAATAATCTCCTAGGTAAATGGATGCATCTCGAGACCATACTCCTAAGTGAAATAAATCGGACACACATGTTTAAATACCACATAGTTTCTCTGGTATGAGAAACTAAAGTGTAAATAAAGACTAAAATGTATTATATTGGGAAAGGGAAGAAAATGTCCAAATGGGAAAGGGAACAGGGGAGGGGGAAAGGAACAGAGAGACAAGACAAATAAGAAATGGAAGGAAAAAATGGAAACAAAGCTTTTGTAAATAGGGTGGGAGGAGGGGTGAGGGGAGGGGAACGGAAGAAAAAGAAGCAACAAGGTATATCATGTACAGGTACAAATCCCCAATGATGAATGTTATCAATATGTACATCGAAAATGTACCACTAAAATAAAATTTTAAAAAAATGCCAAAAAAAAAGAAAAAATCTAAGTGTCCATCAACTGATGAATGGAGAAAGAAAACATGATACATATACATAATGGACTATTATTCAATCATAAAAAGGATGAAATCCTGTCATTAGATATATCACTGGAACTAGAGGTCATTATGTTAAGTGAAAGGCATGTCACTCACATGCAGGATCTAAAAAAGTTGATCTTATATAAATTGACAGTAGAGTGGTGGTTACCAGAGACTGGAATGCTAGGGAGCAGGGAAAGATAGGGAACAACTGACCAGTGAATACCTTACAGTTGGATGAAAGTTCTGGTGTGCTGTTGCACTGTAGGGTGACTACAGAGAACCCTTACATACTATAGATCTCAAAAACTAGAACAAAGGATCTTGGTACCATACAGAAATGATAAATATTTGAGATGTATATTTAATCCTGTTTAAATATTACACAATATTGAACTATCACATGATATTCCATTAATGTATATAATTTTTTGGCGCTATATATCAGTTAAAAATAATTAATAAAAAAATCCCAGCACTATTTGCACTGAGGTCTTGAAACATTTTCATCTAGATCAGGTATTTCTTCATTAGGCAATGATCATAATACTTAACCACCACTAATTTAACTTCCGGGGAGGGGACCATAGTTGAATACAAGTCCTTTCAAGTTTTGCCTCAGGCAGTGAGGGCTAGCTTCTACTTTGGTTTAATCCTTTGTCTTGCTTTCAAGTGATAAATCAGGAAGGACAACTAGATTTCAAATAGCACAAGTGGGTGGGGGGATATTATTGATATTAGTCCACAGTGCAGGGCACTGCAGATGTAACCAATGGTAGAACAAATTGGAGCCATCTTGATAGACAAGGAAAATGGCTTGCTCTGAGCTGATCTTCCAGTCTTGAAACTTGCTCACCTCTTTTCCCCATTAAAAGTTTATTCATGGTGCTGAAGATGTAACTCAATAATAGAGAGCACGCTTAGCATGCATGAGGCCCTGGGTTCAATCCCCAGCACCCAAATTTAAAAAAAAACAAACAAACTAGAAAAACCCACAAAAATGTTTACTCATTCTTTCATTCTTTTGCTTTGACCTCTGGTTCTGGATTTTGATCTCCTGTGCTCTTGTAGCTTTGTACTTATTTCTCCTGTTTCATGTCTCTAATTATAACGGCTGGATTACTTGTTTCTAATACTTTTCCTTCTAAAAGTTGGAGGGGGCCTGTGTGTTGATAAACTTATAAACTTCAATGAGTAGGAATTGTTTCAGTCTTGTAAATTCCATCCAATATAGATGCTCAATAATCATTTGTAAAAATCATTGGAGAAAGACTTTTTTTTTTTTTTTTTTTTTTTTTTTTTTTTTTTTTTTTTTTTTTTTTTTTTTTTTTTTTTTTTTTTTTTTTTTTTTTTTTTTTTTTTTTTTTTTTTGGTGCTGGGGATCGAACTCGGGTCCTTGTGCTTGCAAGGCGAGCACTTTAACCGCTGAGCTAAATCCCCAGCCCCTGGAGAAAGACTTTTTAAATTAAAAAATGGATCTTTTTTCTCTCATGCAGAAAAATAGGGATCTTATTACAAAAGGGAATGTCAGAAAAAATTTAGCAGTGGTCAATCACTTCTGTGTAATATGTGGGAAACAACTGTGAGTCTCTGGATTGCTTAGCAAGTGACATGGTCCAGGGTAAGAAAGTCAAGCATGTATGTATTATATGTGAAATACCACAGTAGATGTTTAAATTCATTATTTCTAACACTCACAGGATAGGTACAGTCTCCTTTTACATGCTTAAAAAATGAAGAAAAGAGCCTATATTAGGATTTTTCAAGAGAAACAGAACCAATAGTATAGAGAGAGGGAAAGAGGTAGAATAGACAGAAATACTTACAAGGAATTGGCTCACATGATTATGGAAGTTGATTAGGCCAGATCTGTAGAGAGAATCAGCAAGGTGAGGCCTCAGGAGAGCAGATGATATGGTTTCAGTCTGAAGGCCAGCAAGCTGGATACCTAGGAAGAAATACTGTTTGTTCAAAGGCAGCAGTCAGATAGGAAGAGTCAGGCTTTTTGGTCTCTTCCAGCCCCCAGAAGATTGGATGAGGCCCTTTCCCCACTGTAGTGACAGCAATTGGCTCTACTCAACCAATCAATTTAAATGCTAATCTCCCTCAGACACACACAAAAACACCTACAGGAATGTTCGACCAAATATCTGGGCACTATGTGACCCCATCAAACTGACATATAAAATTAATCATCAAATAATTTCTGTAAGATCTCAACTCTTTAACGGTAGAACAGGGATTTGAACTTGAGTGTGATTTGGGAGTTCACGTTTGTTGCACTCACACACACTGCCCTTAAGCAGGTCATAAATGCAATTAGAAGGTATGTTGCCAAACACCAGAAACTTTTTTCATAGCAGCCCCACGACAATTAATATATTGTCTTTTCTGCCAAACCCCAAACCAACCACTTTGCCCAGACTGCCTGGGGATGATACACGAAAAGGGACATACAAGGCAGATAGGAGCAGTGGACTGTGGGAGACGAAGATGGCTCCTTCCCTTGGCAGAGATCAGACAGGCTACCCTCAGGCCAAAGAGGCCGCTAACCTCTCAGAGGGCAAAGCCCAGATGGTGTAGAAGAGTCGTCACTTCAGAGAGAGGCTCCTGGCCTCAGTAGTGGTGAGGGTCCTAACACAGTCTCAATCCCAGCTAAGCCTGGCACCCCGTGGCAGCTACTGTCGATGTCCCTTAAAATGGCACTGTTCAGGAGGAACCATTAAGGGCAAGTGGCTGAGGCTGTCGCTGCAGTACTTCTGGCTGTTTCAGCCTCCAGCAGGCAGTGGTCAGCTCAGCAGCCGAGAGGCGTTCCTGACCAAGGACGGGGTGGAGACAGATTTGGAGATGTACACAGTTACGGGGTGAGGGACTGCAGCAAGACAGTTGCTCTCAGCGCTGAGGAGACTCATAGCACCTTTTTCTTAAAGTGTGATGTCTGGTTTGAAAAAACCCAAGCACCATACTTCTTCCACATTCTGAGGTACCATGTGCATACTGTTTTAAAACAAGCTGACTGGGGACTTTTGTTGTTGTTGTTTGTGGTGCTGGGATCAAACACGGGGTCTCACACATGCTAGGAAACAACACTACCACTACTATCATTCCCACTGAGCTGTACTTCCCAGCCCCGGACAGCAGTTTTTGTTGTTTGGTGGTTTTTTAATACCATCAGTTTCACCACAGAAATGTCGATTAGGAAGGTTATAGTCACTGTTGTTTGGCTAAAATAGCTATTAATTTCCTTAATACAAAACCCTCAACACTTTAGAACACTACATGTAGAAAAATAATTTGAAAAAAACACAATTATCAGGGTTTGGGGCAGAACAAGACAGAAGTACTGATTTCTTGGCAATTATCTTTGTAGCCTTTAACAGTTGCACTCAGATCTATTTATTAATTAAAACAAGCATTTACTGAGCATCTGCTACATACTAGGTACTCAGAATACTGTAATGATCAACATTTGAAGTATTATTTTCTTTTTCAGGGGTTAGAATAGAATGAGTTTTGGAATATTGCCAGAGATTTCTCAAACTAGATGTCAAAAGCATAAAAGAAGTCAGAAAAGCAAACATCTGCACGTGACCAAATTTACAGGGGTACAAAGGTACTTCAGGATCAGGGACATAAATCAATTGCCTACACTGATTATGTTAAATTATAAAATGTCACTTATGAGCTAGTATTTTCATTATCAGACACTCTACACTAGGTGGCGTCCTGGGTTAGGATTGAGGCAGATGCAATGGAAAGACCGCTCTTGTGCTAGCAGCAGCTTCCCTGTGGACTCTAAGAAAAAGAGAATTAAGGGAAAAAAAAGGGATAAAGTTGCTTGAAGTGATGATTAAAATGCTCCTTGATGGAAAGTATGCAAAGTGAAGAAATATGAAAGTTTTCACGTGAAGGTTACTAAATAGTGTTGGAAAGATGAAGGCTGAGAAATTTTATTGCCCAGAAGGAGAGGGAGCCTGTGTTAAAAAAGCTTGCAGGCAGGTTTAGTGGTGCATGCCTGATATCCCAGCAATCTGGGAGGCTGATGAGGCAGGAAGACCACAAATTCGAGCCCAGCCTGGGTAACTTAGTGAGTAGGTTAAAAAAAAAAGGCAAGCTTAGGATAAAGAAAAAGGATTACAATGCAGACATAGATTACATAAAATGAACTTTACCTTTTATAGTTGGAAGACTTAGAAATAATTTTAACATTTACCCATTTAATGGATCATTGAGTTGACACATCGTCTCTCATGTATCCTGCATAGTCAGATGAGCCCCTGTCTAACTCAATAATGAATAAGGTCGGTAGGCAATATTACTTGAAGAAAAATAATTTACTGCCCAGAAATAAGTACATAGAGAGTGGATCATGTTCAAAATTATTTTAAATGAAAAATAAAGTTGGCAATCTGTACAACTTTGTATCCTTACACATGAAAGCAATCTCACACTGAGGATTGTGGTCCTGATAGAAATCGACTTCTAGTTATTTTCCGGATATATTGGAAGAATTAGAAGTGCTTTGTCCTCAGAGATAGAAGTACTATGAAAAGAAACACCCTGATTCCACAATGTCTGCATCATTCTAAGCTTGGCCTCTCAAAATTTGGAGACTATACTGCCCTTTTTGCTGTTCGGATGCATTAGAGATAACACCATAGCAACACCTCTTATTTGTAACTTTTGTTATATTTTTTCACTGATTTGCCAATGGAAAATATTATTCCCATAATCTTTCCTGTTTAGCATGATTGTTGGTAACTTCAGTTAATATACACAATTACTTTATTTAACTTTTTTTGTTGTGGTTCTGGAAATTGAACGAGGGTTTTGTCTACGGTAGGCAAGCACTCTAACACTAGCCCACTAGATTTATTAAACCCACCAAAAATATAAACTTTTCTAAAGAAACACTGATGCTCAGTTAGCAATCATTCATTGCAAATCTTCAGGTTGTGTAATCACTTGAAGTTTTAGGTTCAGAGGGATTAGGACAGATCGGCATTGCTCTTGGCTTGGATCCATGATGGTAAAGTGAATGGAGGTAAAAACTACTTTTTAAAAATTAACTACTTTCCTCATCACATTGTTAACAATCAGATATGAACAATTTCACATATACAAACTATTGAAAATCAATAAAGCAGTGTTAGTACTTTAATAAAATGACGTTATCTCAGAACTTTAGATAGGACCTTGGGCCTTAGCTCAGTGATTCCTAAGCTTGTCGATTTCATTGAGTAGTTAAAATAATAGGGACCAATACAGGGCTGCTGACTTTTTATTTTGCTAAGATATTTAAAGCAACTGTACTGTCAATATTTCATTGAAGTGTACTTCCATATCATAAAAATTGGAATAACTAAAAAATTAAATTCAAGCCAGGCATGGTGGCATATGCTTGTAATCCCAGAACTTGGGAGGCTGAAGCAGGATCATCACCTGTGAGTTCAAAGTCAGTCTGGGCTAAATGGTGAGTTCAAGGCCAGCTTGAACTTCACAGCAAGACCCCGTCTCAAAAAACAAAACAAAACAAATAATAAAACAAAAAAACCCCACTAAATTCAAGGGCTGGGGATATAGTTCTCTTGCAGAGTGCTTACCCAGCATTATGTGCTAAGGTTCTGGATTCAGTCGCTAGCACCACACACACACACACACACACACACACACGCATGCACGCACGCACGCACGCACGCACACGCGCGCGCGTGCATTGAAAACTTACTACCCCCCAACCCCCATGGTGAGCAGAATATTTAAGTCTTGTCCTAGAATTGGGGACAAGTGCTTAAAATGCCACTGAGTTCAGATGTGTCTATTTAAAAAGCTGTGAGATGAGCAGTTTCGAAAAAAAAAAAGGCGCAGCTTCTGGCATCTAGTTGAATACTACACCCTCATACATAGATACTCAAGCACTACACATGTTGCTAATTAGGAACCTTACTCAATGTTTATCTTCAAACCAACCAAACGCCTCCACAACGAATGTAAAACAATTTCATCTACTTTATAGTAGGAATACTTGGTATATGTAGAATAGGTGTTATAATTGATAAAGAAAAATAACCCCAAATCATAAATTACTGTAATTATATAATCTGTGTCATAAATTATACAATCTAAACTGTGAGCTTCTAGTTCTCTAGCATGCTTCACACTCAATTACATGGTCTATAGATGGCAAATAAATGTCCGTTGCATGTGCAGACAAGCATCGCTGAAGATTCTCTACATCAGAAACTTCTCAATCTAGCAGATCTTTCTGCAGAAATCACCAGGAACATAAATGATCCAGAGAAAAAAGATGGAAACCCCATTTGCCTGATAATCAAAAGAAAAGGCAATTTAAAGCCTTAAGGTATTTAACTAGACCAGTAATTATACAGTTTTTTTTGTGGTACTGGGGAGGGATTGAACCCAGGGTCTTTGCACTGTTACATTCCCAGCCCTTGTTTAGAATTTTTAATTTTCAGACAGGGTCTCCCTGAATTGCTAAATTGCCCAGGCTGGGCTCAAACTTGCTGTTCTGTTTCATCCTCGTAGAGTGCTGGGGGAATCATAGGTGTGTGACACAGCACCCTGCTTACACACAATTTTTGGGTAAAAGATCTCATGTTAACTATACTCATTTTAATATAAAAATGTTTTAATATCATAAAGGAAATTTGTTCAAAAGCATGTGATAGAATTTTAACATGACTGTGAAACTACAACTACCTAATCTGGACTATCAAGATCTGCATTTCATACTAGTGATCATTTCCAATTTCACCACATACCCCCATTCATATCCTCATATAATGCTATAACTTTGAAAAATAGTTCTGAGAACAGATACTAGGTGTTCCCCTCTCACCAACTATAAAACAGTGTAACTAACAATATAATTTCAAATTTAAAAGTCTACTGTACACTGTTAAAATGATGTCCCATTATCAGAAACTTTAGGAGTTTATGGATTTTTCTTTAAAACAACTTTTAAAACTATGATCATCTCTTTTGCTGATCATTCATAATTATTTTTAAAAAGGGGGGGCAGGCGTGGAAAAATTTTAACCTAAGAACCAAGATTGCAGGATTTTGGATTTTGTACTTAAGATGCAGCTTAAAGACATGTCCAAGTCAGTCACATAGGTTACTTAAAACTAGTGTACATAACTTTAGTATAAACCTTTACCTACTTAATACATTAAACTGTATATTTTAAAACTATCAGTGTTCAGGAGTTGGGGTGTAGTTCAGTGGTAAAGTCCTTGCCTAGCATGTATGAGGCTCTGGTGTCAATCTCCAGCACTGCACAAACAAACAAAATAGAACACAGAGCAACTAGTAACCAGACATAACTTAGCAATATTGCTGTCTGGTTGATTCTTGCAACACCCATGGTATTTGGAATTTAGCAGGTGGACTCTTATGATCACTGAGAATTCCAGTGTACTAAATGTTTACCTGTTCTATTTCAAATTATCTGTTTGCCCCAATTATCTATTTTGTCACAAATTTTCCTTCTCATCTATAAAATTCTAAAACCTAACTAAAATATTAACTATTCCTCTCTTCTATTACATCCAATTATTTTTAGTTTTCATATTTTCCTTTTTTGAAATCAGTAATGAATGTGCTGCTTCTGCTTCGAGTCTTTGAAGAATATTACATAAACACTTGTCTTCAAATTTTTCCAAGGAAAAGGATTATACCATTTAAGAGGATGTAATTCTTTTTTTTTCTAATTTTCAAAATAGTTTCTTTACTAGTCTAAGTCACGTGTCTGATGATCCAGAGTGGGAAATGAACATTTTCTCATGCCTTTAAGCAAACCTGGCAATCACTATTTCTGTCGTGGACGTGGGGCTTTGCAATCAAGACAATGAACATGTGTGCTCTGACTCTTCCCATGTCTTCAGTTTGGAAGGCTGGCCACTCGTTGGGCCAGCCTTCTGGAACATTCTATTTAAAGACACCCCTCATGGTCATTTTGAATCTATTATCACTGTGATCTAAATTACTACTGTTGGGTCCTTAATGGACCAGTTGCGTATCTATGAAGATGAACACAAAGGAGTTGCTGCCCCTTTATTATTGACCTGGATGATTTATAATTAAGGAGAATAACATTCACAATTCATTTTGACTGACTGAAAACTTTAAAAACACAGAAACC
>PVJO010030002.1:0-16036 GCA_004026905.1 Hystrix cristata
TATTCTCCAGTAAATTTAATGTTTCTGTTTTAATGTTTAGATCTTTGATCCACTTTGATTTGAGTTTAGTACATGGTGAGAGACATATATCTAGTTTTAATTTTCGACATGTGGTTAGCCAATTTTTCCAGCACCATTTGTTAAATAGGCTATCCTTCTTCCAGTGAGGGTGTTTGGCTTCTTTGTCAAAGATGAGGTGTTTGAGTGTGTTTGGGGTTGTTTCTGTACCCTCCAATCTATTCCATTGATCCTCAGGTCTGTCTTTTTGCCAGTACCATGCTGTTTTTAATACTGTAGCTCTATAGTATAGTTTTATGTATGTTGGGGACTGTGATGCCCCCTGCTTTTCCCCTGTTGGTTAGGATCGTTTTTGCTATTCTTGGTCTCTTCTGGTTCCAGATGAAGTTCATGATTGTCCTTTCTATTTCTTTGAAGTATGAAAATGCTCTCAGTCTATTTTTCAGTACTTTTGGTGATGGAAAATGTCAAACTACAGCCCAAGGGTCACAGGAATGTAATATGAAGGTGGGAACTTACTTGTCTTGAAGACAGAAATGGTAGAACCTGTGGGAAATTGTACCTACATCAGTACAATTTTTTTTCCAATTATCATTCTGGCCTGCTAAGACTTGTCTTTTCAGGCCAGTTTCTGCCTATGAATGTCCAATGTGTTACCTTTCTAGTAAATTCTGGCATTGCAGTAGGGAAGTGTTCTAAGGGTTTTTTTGTGCGGGGCAGTTATGGGGAAGAAGGGTTATCCCTGTGTTTTCCAGGTTGGTCTCAAAGCGCTGGCCTCAAGTGATCCTTCTGCCTTAGCCTCCTAAGTATCTGTGACTACAGGCATGTGCCACCATGAGAGGCCCTGAGGTCTTTTAGTTTTCTAAATTTGTAATTAACATTATAGCATATAGTTTTAACTGGAGTACCTATCTGCAAGGTTCCTTCATCACTTGATACCTACTTCCTCTATGAGGCATGATCCAAGAGAGGGAGAGAAAGCATCCAAGATGGAAGCTGTGGTCTCTGTATAGCCTAATCATGGATGTGACATTCCATCATATCTGCTGTATTTTATTTGTTAGAATGAGTCAGTAAGTCTGGCCCACATTTCAGGAGGGATTATGCAAGGGCTTGAACACCATGGGACAGAGATCATTAGGGACTATCTTAGAGGCAACCTAACACAGAAGGTAAGACATATCATAAACTAATAGTGGTAATAAGTTCTGGTAAGAAAAAAAAAGTCAACTAAGAATATCTAAACTTTCTTTCAAACTGAAGTATCATTAGCTATCAAGCTAACTATCCTTCAAGAATATAGGTGATCTGGACATAGTGGCACACTCTGGAAAGCTGAGGCAAAAGGATAGCAAGTTCAAGGCCAGCCTGAGTGACTTAGCATGACCTTGTTTCAAAAAAATTAAAAATGGGCTGGGGATGTAGCTCAGTGCAAATGCCCTGCATTCAATTCCCTGTACAAAAAAAAGTTAAATTTTTTCAGACAAATGGAAGTTAATCATTTACTAATCATTGAAAAAGAATCTCTAAGTAGAAAAATGAATATAGAAGGAAGGAGTGGGATGCAAAAAGCAATATTATCTATAAATTCATCAACAGCTGTTTTTCTAAATGCCTTTAATGTTTTCAATTATAAGTGGCTGATTTTAGGTAATGGAAATGATTTTTTTTTTTTGGAGGTTTTTGAGACGGTCTCACTCTGTAATCCAGGTGGCCTTGAACTCCCTGCCTCAGCGTCCCGCTGGCTGGGATTACAGGCATACACCACCACACCCAGCCTGGAAATGATTATTTTATAATTGTCTTTATACTTTTGCATTTTTAATTTAAAAAGAGACTACAAATATGTAAAGAAAGTGCATTCTAAATAGTGACTGTTAATTCTGATGCTGTTAATTTGAATGTATAACAGTAGTATTGATTGAGCTTTTACTCTCTTTTTTTCTTTTTTTTAGATTTCCAAGAACATGTGCATAGTGATCACATTCATTGTAGTTAATTTGTACCAGTACATGATACATTTTGGTTCCCCCACCTTCTTCCCCACTCCTCCCTTCCACTCCCCCTCCTTTCCACTCTCCCTCCCTTCTCTATTTACAGTAGCTTTATTTACATTTTTCCCCTTTTCCCCTTTCTTTTCTTTTTCCTTTCCTTCTTTTCCCCCTCCTGCCTTTCTAATTCTCCTCCCTATTGAATATTATCTTTCTTTTACCTAGTATCTATTATACTTCTTTGTCCTTGTTTACCCTTATGGTTTCTCATACCAGAGAAACAATTCAATATGTACTCCTGTGTCTGATGAGCTTTTACTCCTACTAGACGTATTAAGCATTGTGCATCTGTTACTCATTTAATCTTTAATAATTCTGTGAGACAGGCACTATTGTAATTTATATTTTACTAATGAAAAAACTGATGGTATAAAAGCTGAGTAACTCTTTGGTGATAACTAATACTACTTTTTCTTTGTGGGGATTGAAGCCAGGGCCTTCACACTGAGCTACATCCCCAGCACTTTTCTAATTTTTGAAAAAATTTAAAACAGTATCATTAAATTGCCTAGGCTGGGCTCAAACTTGCTGTCTTCCTGCTTCAGTCTCTCAGGGTGCTGTACCACTATACCCAGCCACCACTAATTATTAAGTAGCACAACTGAGATAACGCCAGCCAGTGGACAGCACAGACAAAACAAGAACCAGCAGGTCTCACACTAGACCTCCTGCTTTTAACTGGTACACTGCTCTCTCTCTTCTGCCCAGTCTTGATTATTTTGATAGAATTATTTATTGAAGTGCTAAATTAAACCATGTTCTTGAAAATACTGAAAATTATGCCTTACTGGATATAGTATTATAGACTTTTATAAATGGAAGAGGTCTTAATTTGCTAATTTCAGTTCTTTCATTTTTTAAGTGATGAAAAGAAGGCCCAGACAGGTTAATTGATTTGCCGAGGGTTTTACAGCAGTGACAGCAAAATAGAGAAAACTGGTCTCTTGACACCAGTGTTAGTACTGTTTCCTCTAGAATCTGAAAACTGGCTTCAGAAAAGGTCAAGGTTCTGCTGGGATGCCTTAAGAAAATGTTTTGTCCAAAGATGCTTATTCTGAAAGCTGGCATTTGTATAACCAATATTTATTGATATAAACACTTTCCATGGAAAAGAGCAGCAGACATGACCCTTGGCCTCAAGTAATGTACAAATTTAGGGTGGATGCAGATGTGTAAAAGGAAATTACAGTTCATCATTTGAGGTTCTGTGAAAGGCATGAAGAACAATGAAGGACAATCAGCCTAGTATTTGAACAGGAGAAAACAAGGCTACTTACGGAAAACTCCTTAGAGAAAGATGTGTCTAAACTGAAGCCTAAATGACCAGTAAGAATGTACTAGCTCAAGGGAGAGATGATTATGGGTGGGGACATGTGGAGCCTGAGGGGCAGTGGGTTATACAAGAGCAGATCATTGGACAACTGACTCTGGTGAGAGGAAAGCTGGCTTTAGAAACTGTTGGCATGTGAGGTGGGACTTGAAGCAACTAGAGCAGAGGGGGATCAGTACAGGACAGTGTGTGGCCTGAGAGCAGGAGAGCCTGGGATAGCATGCTGCCTAGTGCTTTAAGAATAACAAATAAACGTTTATAAATTCATTTAGTTGACCAATAGCTGTATTCCTTTTTAAATAATTGCATAATAAGGATTCTTATTCAGTAATTGAAACATCATGCAGCAAATACAAATTTCTCATTACTTTTGGGGAAGATAATTCTTTTTCTATTACAAAAGTTGGGAAGTGGAATTCTTTGCTTTCCCCTCCCCTTTTTAAAGTTACATAATAAACACATACTTGTAATATCCAAAAAATACTGAAGTGTAGAGAGTAAAAACTTAATTACTTTTATTTTTCTCCTCATCCTCTCTCCAGCCAAGACATTTAAAATGACTTTCCATTTATTTTTCCTAAGAGAAGCTGTGTTCTAAACTAAGTCTAAACTTGAAGTTGGAGAATGTGATTTCTCATTCTTTTCACTTCACAGTGCCTATAGATAAGTTATATTAATGTCCAATGACTGCCTCCCCAGGAGAGGTACTTGTCTTTGCCCTTACTGGTAGACAAATTTGATTTTGTAAGAAGTTATTTAGCTTCCTACTTAGTGGAGAGCTGAAGCCCTACCTTATGAACTTCAGGGTGTGCTACCACAGCCTAACAGAAACAGAGGATGGAGCTCTCATTTCTGGGGTATAGAAAATCACTGATATGTGAATACATGCGTGTATATACACACCTCACATCTAGGAGTTGTGAAATCTTTTTTAGTTTATGTGCTGCTGAAGCAAGCACATGCAAACTGTCTTTGATGATGCACTGAACTTCGTAGAGTTTTTACTTACACTAGTCCCTAACTGATCAAAATAATTACCTTTAGGGAATGTTAGTAAGAAGTTGTCATAAGTTACTGCCTATTTTATTTGCCCAGTTTTATTGTATGCAGTGGATTTAGGTTTCTACAGTTGATATTTGGCCATACTCAGAGATGGGCTTTGTTAGACACATTAAAAGTATAATTGGGTCTAATGGACCTCTGAAAGTTTTAAGGCTTTCCTGCTTAAAATTCTTATGCATGAAAATACGTGCTTGAACCCTGAGTTTGATCCCCAACACCAAAAAAAAAAAAAAGCGCTTGAAAAAGATTATTTCTTGGTAAGGAGGAGGAGAAGACAAATTATGTGATTGCCTTGGGTGTTTGCAGTTTACTACAGGATCTAGAATGAAAGATTATTCCAGAGCAAAAGCACAGAAAAGATACTTAGCATTTTTTTTTTTTTGATATCTTGCTGATCTGTTTCTCTTCTGATCTTCCCCATCTTGGTAAAATGATACCTTCATGGACTTACTTGTTAAAGTCAGAAACCTGGAATTCATCCTCAACAACTCTGTCCCTCACGTTATAATCTACCTGAAGGCCTGCTGATTCTACCTCCCAACACACAGAAAACCCATTCCCACTTCTGGCACTCTTAATGTAGGATTAATGGAGGACTTCTCTGATAGCCTTCTGCCTTCTCTTTCTGCTGCTACTTTTTCTACTCTCATGCATTCTCCTCTTTAGCTAGAAATGTCTTTTTGGAAATCTGGGTCAACTATGTTAGTGTCTTGCCTAAAACTCTACGGTGACTTCTTTTTGCACTGAGAATAAATGTTTAAATCTCCTAATTCTGTCTTCAAGGCTGTGTATCACATGGTCTTCTACCAGTTAACCTCATCTTGACACTCTTCTGTTCAGTACCATCAGTTCAGTTTCTGGAGGAGATCACCCATTTATTTGAACCTAACTTTCTCTGTAAGCATATAGATTTAAATAGTGTGTTCATATTTATAAATGAGGATCTAGAGGAGTGGTTTTCAATCCTACGGGTGTATTAAATTATCTAGAGAGCATTTGAATACAAATGCCTGAACCCATTTCCTCTTATAAATGTTGATTCAGTTGGATTGTGGTGGTGCCTAAGCAACTGGGTTTTAAGAGGTCCCTAGGTGATTCTTATGTGCAGCCAGAGTGAGAAATTGGTTGTACTGTATAATCAGAGTGGTAACTGTAGTGGGTTCTGTCAGCCCAAGTGAGTATTATTGTTCTTTTAAAAGTAAATTCGGGACTGGGGGATATAGTTCAGGGGTGGATTGCTTGCTTGCACAGTGTGTATCAGCCCCTAGGTTCTGTAGTCACTGCTACCCACATACACACAGATACAAAAGGAAATTCAGAATATAGGAGCCCTAGTGCTCTTAACTACTGAATTGAAAAGCAGCTGACTTCTAGGTGGGTGTGAGCGTTGTCATTTGTAATGCTGTTCCTTCCTTCTCTAGTCCTAGCATATGTGGGTGGTCCTCTACAGCTGATTCCTCTTTCTTACAGAGAACCATTCTCACAGCTTAGTCTTTTTGAGAACATTGGAGGATGCAGCTGTTTCCCAGGCCTTTAATTATTCTCCTGACAGTACATGGCTCACTTTTGCTTCCATATTCAGCTTCCACTGCCTCTGAATTTGGGTTTGTTTTTCCCCAGGCACACTGACATTTAGAAGTTCCTTCTTTGCTTGGTTCCAGTTGAATCTTCCTTTACATGATTAGCACTGCCATCAGTCAGTTCCAGTGGCTTTTTCTTCTTAGAAGTCATCACACTGTTTTCCTGTTGATATCCTTCCAATTTATCCTATGCTACTGAGAACTTATCCTTACTTTTGTGTTTTTATAATATATTATTATTCTTTTTTTTTCTTTTTTGGGTTCTGGGGCTCAAACTCAGGGCCCTGTGCTTGCTAGGCAAGCTCTGTACCACTGAGCTAAATTCCCAACCTCCTGTCTTATTACTCTTATGATAGTCTTTTATATTAATCATTTTAAGAGAAAAGAGAAGTACATTTCAATGCTTCATTGTTTGTGATGAACTAGAAGTCTCCACTTTTTGATTGCTTCTGAAAAGCGTCAGACATCCAAGGAACTTAGCAGAATAGTCACAGAACTACAGGTGTTTTAATCAAATAGATTGATTTTACTACGTTCTGTTAGTAAAAATGCATTTAAAGTTATAAGATACTATTTTCTCTTACCAAATTAGCAAATGTGTATGGTTGGGGGAGGTTATGGTGGAGACTATATGAAGAATGGAGAGTGAGAGACAGAAAATGAGAATTTGAATGCTAGAAAGCATACAGAATACAAACATTCTTAATGTACTTGTTGTTAAGTACAAAGTGGCACAACTTACAATGCAGCTGGGATGGGCCTTAATAATATATTCTTTTTTTTTTTTTTTGTGCTGGGGATTGAACTCAGGGCCTTGTGCTTGCAAAGCAAGCACTCTAACCACTGAGCTCAATCGCCAGCCAATATTCATATTCTTTGAACCAGGAATTCGAATTCTGGAAATCTATCCCAAGGAAATAATCATGGATGAAGATAATAAATTATACACAAAGATGATATAAAGTAAATAAAACAAAAACGAACACATTCAAATGCCTCACAGTGGGTCATTTTTAAATTATGGTAAATCCAAACAGCTAACAAAATTCAACAAAGTGAAGCCAGTAAAAGTAAATGTTTAAAAGTATTTTAATGACAGGAAAAATGCTCATGTCATGATGCTAAGTGAAAAAACATATAGTCTTAAAAAAGAGTTATCCAGAGTATTGATTTTATAAGAAATCATGCAAAAATTAACAGTCATGGATGTTATGATTTGAATTATGTGAATTTTCCCCATTGTCTTTCAGTGTTCTGTATTTTCCATGTTTCTGCGATAGGTGTGTTATAATCAGAAATGGAAAATGAGTACTATTTTAAAAATTGCCAGCCTGTCCCACAGAGAAATGTGGATGGCTAAGAATTATATGAAAATGTTTAACGAAGTTAGTGTGGAGCAAAATGCTCTGTAATGTGGAAGTGTTGTTACATATATTTAAGTGAAAAAAGTAGCACAGCAGTACACGTAGTATGATCTCATTTGGGTTAAAATTGGACGCATGTGTGTGCATGTATAATGTTGGTAGTGCTTATCTCTGGTAGTAGATATTTTTGGGATGACATTTAATTTTCTTCTTTATGCTTATGGTTTTGACTATCATTTTTTTTTTTTTTTTTTGGTGCTGGGGATCGAACTCTGGACCTTGTACTGATTTTGATTATCTTGAGGCCCCTTCTTCTGTAGTCTTATATACATCTCAGTATTTTCCATTTTTCCTGTATTGAATCTGTGTGACTCTTATACTCAGGAAATTTCTTCACATATTAAAATTATATGTTTCCATTGTCTGCCCTGTACTTTGTGCTCTTAAGGCATGCTAAAGATTTTTTTATTCCCCCTCAGTACTGGGGATGGAAGCCATAGCCATTGCACTGACTACATTCCCAGCCCTTTTTAATTTCTTATTTTGAGACAATGTCTCATTTAGTTGCTAAGTTGCCCAGGCTAGTCTCAAGCTTGTGATCCTCCTGCCTCAGCTTCCCAGAGTGCTCGTTTTACATGTATGGATCACTACGCTTAGCTAACATGCAGAAGATAATTCAGCATAGAGGTTAGAGTAAGAAAAGCTTTAGGGAATTCTGTATGTAATTAAGTATTTAGAATTAGTTAAATTCATTGATATGTTCCTATACAACTTTAAAGAGATTTATCTTTTGTTTAGAGAGGTGTATTTGAATACATTGAGTATCTTACCTCATTTTCAGAATGTTAGCCACATAGGTGCGATGTGATGGAAAACTGCCTCTGTGTCAGTGTTTTTTTTTTTGTTTGTTTCTTTGGGGTTTTTTTGGTGCTGAGGATCAAACTTAGGCCCTTGTGCTTGTGAGGCAAGCACTCTAACCACTGAGCTAAATCCCCAGCCCCACATGTCTTTTAAAAAAAAAAAAAAAAAAGATTTTAAAATTTTTTCTTTCTTTCATTTTTTTTTTTTTTTGTGGTGTAGGGATTGAATCCAGGGCTTCCCACATGCTAGGCAAGTGCTCTACTGCTGATTTACATACCTAGATCTTAAACTTTTTAATTCAAAAACAATTTACATCTAATTTACATACAGCAAAATATATAACCTTTGAGTGTATAGTTCAATAAGTTTTAGAAATGTTTGCATTGATGTAAACGTAACTCTAAGCCATATATAGAATATTTTTGTCACCCTGGAGAAGTTCCTTCATGTTCCTTATATTCAATCTGCATCATTCAAAGATAATCTCTTTTCTGATTGTTACCACCATATATTGATTTTATCTTTGTTGAACTCCATAAAGCAGAATCATATATTATTTTATATCTAGCTTTATTTGCTCAACATGATTTTCAGATCTATCCACATGTGTATTAGGTAAGTATTCTTTTTATTGCTGAGTAGTACTCTACTGTATGACTCCAACAATTTGTCTATCCATTCTCAACAGACATGTAACCAGACATGTGTCCAGATTTTGGCTATTTTAAAATCAAGGCTGGTTAGTTTCTACCTGTGTTATAAAACTTGGCATGCCATGTGCTTCCCTTTTCCTGGCTAGCAGAGCTTGCAAACCAGGCATTTAAGGGCTGTTTTCCAGGAACTTTAGCTAGGACCATCACAAGGAGATCAGAGAACAAAACTGAAGCAGGCCTGCCAAGTCCCAGGTGGGCACATCAGCAGTTCAGCTCTTGAGCACAGAATGGCAGAGCTGTAAATTGACTGAAAGCTCCCTTTACAGAAAGAAAAGAAAGGATGAGAAGAAGGGAGAAAGGGCTGAGCATCAGGAGAGCTCAGAGTGCTCAGTCAGGGCCCAAGAGAGCCGTCAGTACATACGCTCAAATCATGCAGTTGTATGGGATGAAATAGTAACTGAGTATGCTGAGCCCTGAGGAGCACTAATATGCACCCAGTATATTTGATGTGTAGCCCTTATCTGTTCTTTCAACACAAGCTAATCAAAAACCCAAACTCCTGACTCTTGGGGCAGGGGGCACATACTTGATAAGTTGGGGGGGGGGGCCCAAAAGAACCAAAGATTGAAGTGGTTATCATGCATTCAGATACTCAGAATTACCCAAGAGCAGGAATTCTGATTGTTGGGTTTGAGAAACACAAGATAGCCCTCTCTCTGACAAGCTAGAGCACAGCAAACACTGCCCTCCCCATTTCTTATGCAGTTTATTTCCCTCTGTGGTACCACTAACAACCAAAGAGATTGTGACCTTTATCCTTTTTCCTCAGGCATTGCCCTTTTATCCCACTCCTGAATTTGATACTTAGTTGAGGTGAACTGAGTGCAATGGAGCTGAGGTACTATGGAGGGAGAAGTATAAACTTAAACACTCTTAGATGACAGGAAATTACATAAGCCCATTAGGCACTGGCAGTATCAAGAAAGAAGCCCTGTGTGATCATTATGTATATTTACAATGTACCAATATATGTTCTTGGTAAATAAAAAAAGAAACAAAGAAGCCCTTTCCACCTGTGATGGTAGAAGGGCTTTCTTGGCTCCCAAAGAATTTTTGACAAAACCTAAGCCATGAGAGTGATGAATGTTTTTCTGACCAGCCTTGCTGATACTTGGCCTGAAGGGATCCTCTGACCACTTAGGTATTGGGTACAGTCAGCAAGTGTTCCACATATATCCTTGTTCAACTCTTCTTGTCCTGGGTATGTTGTCTGGTTTTGCCTCTCTGAATCAGGTCCTTATCTGGTTATTCTGGCCTCGAATTTTTCCTGGGCCTATTTTTAAACTTTCCTTCTTTCCCCTTACTCTTTTTCCCTTTATTATTAATACTCATTCATTTAAAAAATACTGGTCCTCAATGCATGTTTGATCATATCCATACCATCGTTACTCCTTACTCCTTTCAACTTAAAATTACTGGTAAAAAACAAAAAATAAACATTGACTTGGAATTACTAACTTTATATTAGCTAACATTCCCGGCCAAAGCACGGAATTCAACACCTGCCAGAAGATGTTTTTATAATAGCCTTTAGTTTCATTATATATTACAGAATACATGGCATTGGATTTCTTTTTCCCAGAATTTGGTTGCTAGTTGTTTATTTCAACACTAGGTAATATTTTCTGGTTGAAGTTATTTATAGGCAATTTAATTCTTAAAATCTTTTCTGATATTGCTGGGTCACCTTAGACCATGAGTCTTACATGGCGCATGCATTGAGAAGTGTAAACTGAAACTTTGAAAAGTTAGCTCCAGACACGGAAACTGAACCAGTCACTGCTCCTTGGACTCAAATCTGCTAGTCTTAAGTGAGTTTTATTTTTGGGGAATATATAATTTTCTTGAAATTGCTACTCTTAGAAAGCTCCATAGTTATTTTTCCTAGGATACTATGTTGTCTTCAATTCTAATTTTGATGTGAGAGCAAAGAACAGATTGTGTCCAGCCCAAGATATATTTAACTTCAAGTGATTGTTCTCTCATAGACTTTAGCTGAAATTTTTAAAAGAAAAGACTTTTAAAGCCCCCCTTCCCTGCTGAACTATAGTTGATACTTTAAGCTCTGACTACCCAAGCTTCTTTGAGAAAAATCTTTGGCAAAGTAGCTAATGTTTCATAATCAGTTTTAAGGGGATTTAGACTATATTAACATTCATGTTACCATTCTGTGAAGTCTGTTAAGCGATTTATTCTTATCAGTGAACAAATGTGGTTCAGATTTATCAACTTCTCTGCTAGTAACTGATGACGATGAAACAATTACAAATCAAAGAAATAAAAATCCTTGAGTTATAACCTTTCTCATTGACAAAAGCAAACAGTAAGACCCTGAATAATTGACACCTATTCTTGGGGTGTAAGTATAGGATTCTCCATGGCAAAAGTAAACTTTGTATTTGTGAATTACTTCAGGGTATTAGAAAATTACCATAGAAGGTATACACAACTAAAGGAAGTTTAAAGATAACATTAATATTACATCATAAAATGAAAAGACATCTCATATACTTGGATTGAAAAACTTAAATTATGAAGATGGCAGTACTGCTCAGAGCAATCTAAAGATGCAGTGTAGTCTCTACCAAAATTCCAGCGGCATTCTGCAAAAATGGAAAAGCTGATTCTAAAATCCATGTGCAATTGCCAATGACCATGACTAGTTAAAACAACTTTGAAAAAGAAAAAGTTGAAAGACTCTTGAATCTCACTTTCAAATTTTACCACAAAGCTATCATCAAAACAGTGTGGTACTGGCATAAGGATAGACAGATTACCGGAATAAAATTGAGAGCCCCAAAACAGACCCATACATCTGTGGGCAATTGATTTTTGAGAAAAATGTGAAGACCATTCAATAGATAAAGGACAATCTCTTTAGTAAATGGTGCAGGGATGACTGGATAGTCATGTGTAATGAAACTGAATCCCAACCTAACACCATTAACTAACATTAACTCAAATTGTATCAAAGACCAGATTTTAAAAGCAAAAACCATAGAACTCTTAGATGAACATAAGGATGAATCTTCATTGCCTTAGATTTGGTAATGTACTCTTAGAAGCGAAATCAAAACACAAGCAAAAAAAAGAAAAAAAGAAAAAAATAGAATTATTGTCTACATCAAAATTTGGGACAGTGGAGCCATACCCCCATGATGGGCAATGACAGCCACATGTTGGCCCCTGGCCAGCTCCACCTGTGGAGCCATGCCCTGGCCATGGCTACCCGCCAGCTCTGAGCCGGCTGCATTTTGTTTGCCCTTGGCACAGGGCGGCAGAGTCGCCATCTGACCCACTTGATTTTGGACAAGGCCGGTGCCCAGGGAGAGAAGGTAAGCCCTGGAGAGTTTGCAGATCCAGGGAGAAATTATGGACCTGGCCAGCAGTGGTAGCTCCAAGAGAAGCTCGCAGGTATTGTAAACTACAAAACAGCCTGGGATTTTATTTTGAAAGTAGTGGGCTAGAATTGGAGAAGAAACCCAGTACAGCACTTACCATATTGCCAGACAGTGTTTAACTAGGCACTATTTTGGGAAGGAGTTGTTTAAGACTGAGCCACAGAACAACTGGAGAACGACTCCACTTCAGAACACTTCAGGTTCCTAGTGTTATCCCCCCGACCCTGCCCCATAGGGACCGAGTGAGAGCACAGGACACAGTTGCAGAGAAGACGTGCGCTAGACATAGAAGTTGATAAGTTGAAGCTCAAGCAGGGAAGGACCTGGCGCTGCCTTCCACAGTGAGAAACCAGGCCTGGTGAGTGTGGATTTCAGGGGCAACTGGATCTACAACTGCAGACATTAAGTCTAGCAATTGGCTTGAATCCTCACACTAAGGCCTACATCTAGCAGAGAGCAGTAGTCTAATTGCTTTCCCAGTTTACCAGCATGAGCAAGAACATGCCTCGGCTTGGGTCGTAGCCAGAGTCTTGAGTATATGGACAGAGTGGCCTCTGGAGCAGGTGGGGGCACCTCACAAACCCACAGGCCATAAAGCTAGAAGGAGAAAATTGTGACTTGTTGGACTATAAGACTGCAAATTCTGGCAAAAAGCCACTTATTGAAAAATACAGAGGAATTTTTTATTGGACTCATTTTTTTCCCTTTTTTCTTCATTTTGTGGGTGGGTGTTGGGTTTTCTCCTTTTTTTCTTTTTCCCTTTTAACTTTTTTTTTTTAATATTTTTTTTCCTTTCTTTTCTTTTCTTTTCTTTCTTTTTATTTGAAACAAGGTCTCACTATGTAGTCCAAACTGCCCTTGAACTCAATATGTAGCCCAGGCTGGCCTCAAACTTGTGGCAATCCTGTTGCCTCAGCCTCCCAAGTACTGGGATTACAGGCATGTGCTACTGTGCCGGTGGTTCTTTTTCTTTTTTCCTTTATTTTGCTGTATCTTTTCTTTTTCTTGTTTGATCTTTTTAGTCACTGCTAAGTAATATTAATTTCCTTTTACTCCTCAATAGGATTCCTTTTTTCAGTTATTTTTATTAGAACAGTTGCATTACATAACGATTACATTCCTTGTCAGGAGTTGGTACACGTACATGAAACACCTTAATTCTTTTTTTAAATCCACTTTTTCTCTCCTTATTTTCTTCTTCCTCTTTTTCTTGATCCTCTTCCCATTTGAACAAAATCTATCCCCTTTTTCTTACTATCTTTTATTTTGCTCTTTATTTATATTTTGGGGTTTTCATATGAAAGAAACCATGCAATATTTAAACTTATGTGTCTGATTTATTTCCATTAAAATTGTGGTCTCAAGGTGCATACATTTTCCTGCAGATGACTCAACTTTAGTCTTCTCTATAGCAAAGTAGTATTCCATTGTGTATAAATACCACATTTCCTTTCTCTTTTTATCTGTTGATGGATATATAGGCCACTTTCAAGACTTAGTTATTATAAATTATGCCACTGTAAACATGGCTATACATGTATCACTGTAATATGTTTTTTAACTCTTTGGGGAAGATCCCTAGAAGGGAAACAGCTGGGTCACGTGAAATTTCCAGTTTTAGTTTTTTGAGGAATCTCCATACTGATTTCTATAGTGGTTGTACTAATTTGCATTCCCACCAACAATGTAGGAGGGTTCTTTTCCCTTGTAGCCTCACCAGTATTTGTTATTACTTAATTTCTTGATCATAGCCATTTTTCTAGAATGAGATGGGATCTCAGTATTGTTTTAATTTGCATGTCTCTTTTAATGGCCAGTGATACTGAACATTTTTTTCATGTAGGTATTGGCCATTTGAGAAATGTCTATTCATTTCAATTGCCCATCTTTTGATTGGGTCTTTTATATTGGGGAGGGTCTAATTTTTTTGAGCCTTTTGTATCATAGATTTTAGTCTCTTGTCGGAGGAATGGCTGGGAAAATTTTTTCCCGTTCTGTATGTTGTCTCTCTTCACTCCATTGTTTCCTTTGCTGGGTAGAGGCTTTTTTATATAATCCCATTTGTTGATTCTTAGTATTATTATTATTTTTTTTTTGAGACTGAGTCTCCCCAGTAGTCCAGGCTGGCCTTTGAACTCAGTATGTAGCCTTGCCTGGCCTTGAACTGGCAGCAATCCCCCTGCCTCTGCCTCCCAAGTGCTGGGATTACAGGCTTCTGTTACCATGCCTGGCTAGGTACTGTACTGTTTCTTGCACCATTGGGATTCTGTTCAGAAAGTCTTTGCTTGAACCTGTCTTTAAGGGTTTTACCTGTTTTATCTTCCAAGAGATTGTTTTTCTGTTTTAACATTTAGATCTTTGATCTATTTTGATTTTAGTTTAGTACATGGTGAGAGATACGGTTCTAGAGTCAATCTTCTAAACATAGATAGCCAGTTTACCCAGGAGTATTTCATTCTTTTGTTTGTTAGTTTGTTTTTTGGTGCTGGGGATCTAACTCAGAGCCTTGTGCTTGCAAGGCAAGCATCTTAACCACTGAGCTAAATCCCCAGCTCCCCAGGACCATTTATTAAAGAGGCTGTCTTTCCTTCGCTTTATGTTTTTGGCCCTTTTTTCAAAGATCAAATAGTTGAAGGTGCTTGGGATTTTTTCTGCATCCTTTAATCTGTTTCACTGATACACATGTCTGCTTCTGGGCCAGTACCATACTGTTTTTAATCCACGTAGCTTCTTGATATAACTTCAAATCTGGGATTCTGCTTTACTCTTGTTATCCAGAATTGCTTTTGCTATTCTGGGTCTCTTCTGGTTCTGTGTGAGTTTTAGGATTGTTTTCTCTAGTTACATGCAGAATGCTGTTGGCATTTTGATTTGGACTGAATTAAATCTCTCTTATCAGTTTTCTAAGTATGGCTGTTTTGACTGTATTTGTTTTACCTATCTAGGAATAGGCAATGTCTTTCCATTTTCTGATGTCCTCATGGATCACCTTTTCCAGAATAGTGTAGTTTTCACTGTGGAGGTCTTTCACTTCCTTGGTTGGGTTAATTTCTAACTATTTAATTTTTCTTGATGCTATTATGAATGGTATTGTTTTCCTAATTTCTTTCTCAGTGAGGTTCGTTATTGGTATACAGGACTGTTATTGGGCTGGGGATTTAGCTCGGTGGTTAGAGTGCTTGCCTTGCAAGGAGAAGGCCCTGAGTTTGATCCCCAGCACCAAAAAAAAAAAAAAAAAAAGAACGTTATTAATTTTCGTGTGTTGATTTTATAACCTGCTACATTGGTGAATTTGGTTATTAATTTTAAGAATCTTTTGGTGAAATTTTTTTTTAAATTTTTTTTATTATTTTTTACCAAGAACATGTATTGGTACATTGCATACATAATGATCATAATCAACATGGTTATTTTGTACCTGTACATGATACATCTTGGTTTTCCCCCCTCTTCCCCGCTTCCCCTCCCCTCCCTTCCATTCACCCACCCCTCCCTATTTGCAATAAGTGTAACTACACTTTACCATTTTTTCCCCCCTTTCATCTTACTTTTCTTTTAACCTTCTTCTTTATCCCCCTTTTCCCTATCTAGTTCTCTCTTTTAAATACAATAACTATTCTACCCCTTTGTCCTTATTTACACTTATGGTTTCTCAT
>PVJO010030003.1:0-15994 GCA_004026905.1 Hystrix cristata
AAAATCAAGACCCTGGGTATTAGAGAGAAACGATGTGAATTTATTACACTTTTATCTATGCACTTAAAATGAAAATATACATTATTTCTGAATATCAGTAACAACAATGTGCATGGACATTTTACTACAATTTAAGGTAACTTTGGCTGTCCAACACAAACTTACATGAATTATATGGTAGGTAGAGTTCTTATCATCAGTGCCAACAAAAAAATTAATAAGAACTTTTTTCCCATACTTAGAACTCAATTGTGCCATAGATTTTTCAGCTGTCCAAGAAGTACCTAGAGCAAAGAAAGGTGAAAGATATTTTTAGAAGCTCTGGTTCATTAATGATATTATAATGGATTAAATGTGGAAATTATTTGTTTAAAAAAGGAAAACTGCCTTACCGTATATTTGTTCCCAGTTTTCTGTGGCCACTGGCCACCCGTATATATCTGGCAACAGTTTGAGTAGAGGTTGTCCACGTCTACTATCAATAACAGCTTTTGAAAACAGTGAAAATGAATTCAGTATGAAGTCTATGCATATTTGGCTCCAATATATGTACATTCCTAACGCAATCAAAATGAAGAGCACTTACATTCATTTATACAAGACCTGTACAATGTTTTTGCTTTTTGCACTGCTACGATATCTTCAGTTTTGGGTTCCTCGAGGACATCTGAAATGTGGGATTTTGTAAAACACATCAATATAATTGCTCATTTGTAGCTAACACGCACATTTTCAACACAGTTTCAGTAAAAAACTTGCTTTTCTACATCCTTATTTCAAAACTCCATCAGAAAGACCAAACTCCTGGCCAGAGAGAAGATCATCATTCCTAACACCAAACTAATTAGTTTCACTGGCCAAGTTAGGTGAAAGTCTTTTTGCCTAGGTTATCCTTCTGCGTGTGTGTGCGGTGATGTGTACTGCTCTGGCATAGATAACAGTTACTTTTCTTTTGAAATTGAGATTAAAAAGAAAATAATAAGTCAGAGGAATTTGAGATTTAATATGGATAGTACTTTCAATGCCTGGAAAATAATGAAAGTTGTATGATCCTGCTGTTCATATTACAAATGAATTAAATAGACTGTTCTACTTGATTGGATGCTAAAAAATAGCAAAGCCTTATTTCTACAAAGTAACTTCTAGAAGAGGGGAGAACGGAGGACAGAGATAGGAGGGACTAGAGCAGACATTCTCAACTTCCCAGGGAAGCAAACCATAGTAATGTGTTACAGTAACTTCAGCACAGGGCTAGGGTAGGAAGCCTCGGGGTGTAGTTTTCAGTACGAGTCATTTAATTCTTTTCTTCTATAAAATGACATAAAGATACCATCACTAGGAATGAAAGATCTTTATCTTGTGTGTACCTACAAATGAAAGCAGAAATGCTGAGATGCCAACACACCCATTTCAGTGTTTACCACTCCTAGTGACTCATTAGTGGTGGTCACCAATCCTGTAGAAATTATTAATTTTAGTTTTTTTGCAATGTTGCATGCAGTGGCTAACAGCGGCATCATGAAATGTGGAGAGATGAAGAGAGAAATCTTTGATGTACAGACACAATCACCACTAACCTTTCAAAATGACTTCTAGCTCATCTCTTAAAATGTCGAAGTTACTGTAACGGGAGCTGGTCTCAGGAATAATATTGCGTTTCAGCCAGCCTCCACAGGCATATTTGAAAAAGTCTGTACAAGGCTCAACAGTTGCATCCATGTTCTGGATCAGCCGAGCAGCTGTAAGACCAGAGAAAGGATTAGATAAAACGAAGGGTATATTTCTTCAATAACTGAGAGGGGGAAAGGGGGACACATGGCTTCCTTTTATGATCATGTGATCTTTACTGGTGCTTCTTTTTCTCACCTATATAATTGTCAATTCTGGTGGCATGATCATTATTATCTGTGTTTAGTTCCTTTCTTCTTTACTATCGTTGGTTCATTTTACTCTAGAATGGTCTCTGTCCTCTCATTCTAAATCTCCCCGCCCCTCCTCACTCAAAGAAGTCTTCAGGACCCCACATCTCCAAATAACTAAGTTTCTTGCTAGTGACTATTTCAGAAGAAAAAAGAATACTGCAAGATATATCACGTTCAGGTAGAAATTCCCTATGACAGATGTTATCATTAGGTGTATCTAAAATGTACCACTAAAATTAAAAAAAAAAAAAAAAGGAACACCGGCTTTTCTTTGCTCTGGTCATCCTGGGCCTGAAATTAACATAATGACATTCATTGCCCTGAAAACTTTTAGTTGTCAACTTTACTTCTGAAAGTGTCATGATTTTTGAAATATTTCTGAGACCCCAAAGGATAAAGGGTTGTTAATGAATTTTTATCATACTAGTAAGGATCTGAAGTCAGTTATTACTCGTTGGATCTTGCTAATGAAAGTTTTTGCAATTCAAATTTGCATCTGATTTGCATTTGTTTATGTAGAGTCTATCTTTATAAGAGTGGCTGTAAGCTTGTTAGTTTTTCTTGTGTCCAGTCTTTTATTTTTGAGAACTATGATGAAAATGCAAATCAGCCAACATGGAGTATTTTATGAGGTTCAAGACACTGACTCTGGTGGGTGCCGCACTGATAGAAAGATGTGTAATACATGAATTACGACTGTTGGAGACCACACGATGGCCTGATGCCCACAAAGTCTACACCTTTGAACAGAGGAAATCCTGCTACAGTCCTCTGCACTATCTTTTTCGTAAGAAGTTGAAATGTTTTGCAATGGAAACAAAAGAGCAATTGAGAATTCTTCCCTATCAAGAGAGTATAAGTTCTCAGATGAGCTTTTGAAAGAACTCCACTGTCTAAATCAATTAATTAATTTAAAAACTTCAAACGATTGCTGAGCTGTGTGGGAATTTTTTCCACTTGGTGTGTTCAATCTGTTCTCCAGCTGACCTGCAAACCTTCACTTCTAGCCACCTTTTGGATAGATTTGCTTGTGAGTACTTAAGGCTTCATCTCCTTAAAATTAATATTCAACTTAGAGTTGCCTAAAACCTAGTCCTCTCTCAACTTTTTTTTTTTTTTTTGGCAAGTACTTGCCTTGTACTTGCAAGGCAAGTACTTTAACCACTGAGCTAAATCCCCAGCCCCTCTCTCAACTTTTATGCTTTGGTGTACAGCAAAATTATTACCATAGCTTCTCAGTTTTGAAATCTTGGGTAAAACTCAAAATTTCTCTACTTCCCTTGGCATATTATTGATAATTCCTTCACTTCTCTGTGACTTACCTTTCTGTGATCAATATTAATGGTTTACACCTTCACCCTCTTTTGATTAAAAGTCACCCAACTATTCACCTTGGTTGGACTATCCCTATCCTTTTATACATCGTTTTCCCCTCACAGATTAAACTTCCACTTCCCAAAGACCTTTTGCACTGGCCACAACCTTGCTCAAAAACATCAGTGGAATGTCATTTCTCAGGTTAAACTATGAACTCTTTAACTTGAGCTCAGTACCTTTACTGGACCAGTCACATGTCTCTACCTTTCCTTTTTCCTTCTGTGCATTTTAATTCAAGTTTCTGTTTGCAGCAATAGACCTACTTCATGTGCAACAGACACACTTGTGCTCTCCTAGCCCCATGCCTTTGCTTCTGTCTGCTTGACCCCACAGCTTTGACCCTTCTTTCCAGTCTACCCATCGCTCAAGGTTCAGCTCGTGCCCATATCTTTTGTTAAGCTTATAATGACTATTTCTTCTTCTGAACTCCTCAAAGCTCATTCCCTCAATCTTTAAAGCGTAGATGAGTCTAGTCTGTGTTTTTCATTGTGGACACCTGCTTTGCGTACGTAACATTCTGTTGATGTCACTAACCTCTTCGTATGCCCAACACCTAGCACCTAGGTAATAAGGTGCAATTATGCTTATGTGCAACCCAATCATCCCCAAGTCTTCCTATTCCTCCTTCTCCACACCCCTCGCCCCAGACATCAGATCAGAGCTTGTTTTGCTGTCACCAGAGTCTATCCCGTCTACCCCATTCTCACTGCTCCCTTCCATCTCAGGCATCATCTGTCACGTGTGCCCAAGCTGTGGCCCCAGGCCTCTTCCTGCCCATCCACCCTGCACTTTACAGGCAGATTAACATTCACAAAGCATTTCAGTGTGCTGTTCCACTCCGAGGGTTTCGATACCTTCCTTCTACATTCATAACAAAATCCTGATTCCGTAGCACGTTCTAACCCTGATGTACTTAACAAAGCCACCATTCTCCGCTTTCTCACATGAAGTCGTCTGTCTCAATTAAATGGTTATACTCACTCTCTGCTGAGAAATCCCTTAGTTTTCCACTCTTGTAACTTTCACTGCATTGCCCCAGCCCCTGCCAGTGTATCTTTTTATACTTTTTCGCCTTTTGATATTTAAGCATCTTTTTTTTTTTCTTTTCTTTTTTTTTAATACCGGGGATTGAACTCGTTGAACTCAAACTGCTCATTTGCCCAGGCTGGTTTTGAACTTGCAATCCTCCTGCCTCAGCCTCCCAGTGTACTGGAATTACAGGCAAATTTCAAGCATTTAAAAAACCCAGTTCCAATTCTCTTCTTTCATGAAAGACTCTCCTGTGTCAGCCTGTGTCTTATTCATTTTCTGAGTACAAATTCATGATTTTCTTTCCTGGACTGCAGCTCCATTAAGGTAGGGAATGCTTTACTCAGTTCTTTCACAGAGCCCGACAATGCACAATCAAGACCTTTCAGGGAAAACTCTAGCTTGAATATCTCAAGTAAAAAGTAGGAAACTGAGAGAAAAAGAAGTCCCTTGAACTTTGAAGGAAATAAAGATACGATAAAAAGGAAAAGTAAAAAAAAGGAAGATCCTAAATACACAGAGGGTTATCATGTAAGGTAAAATTTAAAAAAAAAAAAATACGCAGAAAATTGGAGCCTAAAAAGGTATGCTAACCAAAGATCTTCTCAGGAGATCTTTAGTAATTTTACACAACTCTTTAAAAAGTTTAAAGTGAATGTTGTGAAGGCTACTGCCATCTGGGAAGTGCTTTTACTTTCTTCCTCGCTCTGGGGAAAGGGATGGTGTATGGCACAGAGCTCCATAAACTCTTACTCAGGAGGGCAGTGAACAAGTAATGAACAAGAATGACCAAGGAGAGTAATGAGCACATTTCACTGCCTGTGTGGAAATACCACATGCCCTTTCAGACACCCTGAGTGAAAGGGATAGGGGCCGGTTACAGTTCTGTGCTCATAGGACAAACTCACGATCATATGAATGCAACTGTACATCCCACACCCAGAAGGAGAAAAGACTAGGTTTCCCCTCCTATGTCAGTTTTTCACCTGATCCCCAGTCTAGTCAGACTCCTCGCGTCTGCCCAGCATACCCGAGAAACAGCATTCAGGCCGTTTTCTGAGCAGAGTTGGGAAGAACCAACCTCGCTAACTCCTTCCTGCGCCACTCTGTGAGTTCCCTTGGACCAGAGAGCTTTTCTGAGTAGGGTGCTTCCAATCACTTCAAAGAGAGCTCCGTTCTGATGAATATTTTGGGGCCACGGGCCAAGGCAAGTCTCTGGCTAGCACTTTTATGCTAGGTCTTTGATCAACCTCCCTTTAATCTCTTATCGTGGGTTTGATTCTCATTTTGCGCCTTATGCTCTGGACCTCCTCTGTGGCTGACTTTTCTTTGAAGTCAGCGGTAGACTTGTGGGTAAAAGGGCCGTAGGAAACAGACACACAACTGTCAAATGGGTTGTAATTGTTTTTCTGTTTTGCACTTTGTTTGGAATTACTCAACCTCTCCACATAGCCACACCTGGGTTCTTCAGATGTTTCCTTATCTGTGTGGTTCTGACTTCTGTGTAAACAAACGCGGTTTAAAACCCAAACAAAATTATTCACCTTAATAAGTAAACACAGAAAATGATGTAGTAAGAGCAAATGTATCGACATGGAATGTTGTTGGCTAGTGTTATACAGGGAAAGAAAGTATGCTATAATTTTTAAAACCCGATGTAGGAAGCACAGAAAGTCTAGAGGGATATACTAAGGTATTTACAGCAGTTATATCTAGGTGAAAGGGTATGGAGATTTTAATTTTGTATTATTTGCTTATCTTTATTTTCCAATTTGCATCGATAAACATGCATTGGTTTTGCAATAAAGAAAAAAAGGTTTATTTTTAATTTCAGAAAATAGTCACATAAAGACAAGAAAAGTAATCTTCTATTAATAATGAGCTTATTTTTTACAAATGACAATTCGGAATGTTTCGGGCTGATAATAAATGATATGCCATTTTTTTTTTTCCTAACTAATCTTCTTGTAACATTGTCCCAACTTATTTGACTATAAGAATTTAAAAACAAGCTTAGCCACCATCTGGGAAGTTATTAATTACTGTATTCATTACTGAACATATACTGTGTGAATATAAATTAGGAGATATAGAAGCTGGGTAAATATTTGGCTTCTTCATTCAGACCTGTTTTGAATCCCAGAGTTCCACCACTTTTACAAGGTTAAGTAATTTTATCATGACACAGTAGCTAGTAAATGATGGAGGCCCATCCAGGACTTGCACTTGGCTGAGTGTGGCTCCAGGCAGGATGTGGCATATGAAAAGTTGAGCCTTGGGTAGCTTTGTTGTGTCTATTCCTTTCCAATGACCCTTTACTGTCCCCGCATCCCGCCCTCCTCTTCACGCCTCTCCTCTGTCCACTGTACTCACAGCTTGCATTACCCTCATGTTGGCCTCACCACCAGAAGCTCTTGCTGGGCAAAGACAGGAGATAGCACAGGACGCGGGTGAACCCCTCACAGTGGGGCAAGCCAACAGGGAGTGGCGTGGTGCCCACTTGTACACAAAGAGGGCGCTTTCTATAGGTGGGCTGTAGCAGGGCTCCTGCCTCGCCTGTCTTTGGAGTATACTGAATAAAGGAGAGTGAAATATGTTTGGGGGGTAGCACTTTTTCAGTCCTGGCTAAAATCATGAATCATGTGAGAAACCTAGGATCCTCTCTTGATCAATTATGCCAGAGACTTTGGAGTAGATCCGGGCATTTTCTAAAGGCTTCCTGCATAGTTCTAATATACAGCCAGGGGAACCACCAGCTTAGACAACAGACAAACATGGAAACAAGGACTAGAAGATCTGATATCAGAAAGTACTTATGTGAAACAAATATTTCCTCTTGCCTTGTCACCTGCAAGTTCAAATAGGCTCACACCAAGGCAGCACATCTTTACAATGACTTCAGTCTCCTCTGAGTGCCTGGGAAAGTACTTCTAGAGTCTCCCCCATGTCGGCACACAAGACCTCTCTCCCAGGTTTCCACTGCTCCACTGGCTTTAGTCTCTAGAGCCTTCTGCCCAGGGCCCATCCCTGATGCAGTTCCCTCTGCGTGCTGGTGCTGTCTGCAGGAAAAAATGCCTGCCTCATTTGTCTTTCATTTTCTTGAGGGCTCTTGTACTTTCATGGCCCCTCCCCCAAGATCCACAGCCACCAGCAGGCCTGTTTTGGGCCAGATTATAAAGAACAACCTGTTCTATACTCAGAATCACTTCTCTGATGGCCCAGAGACATTTTTTGTGGACATCTTAGGAGGTTCCCTACCCTCTCAGGAGAGACCCGGGGCACACCATCCCACCAGTCTGCCAGACATGGTTAGACATGGTGGAATTTAGTTACCCTGGAATTCTGCTACATGCCTACCTTACAAAGAGGTGGGGCTGAGGATATGCTGGTTTACAAATAAATTTTAGTGAGCAAGAAAATGAGCCAACATGGAATCCACAAATAGTGAGGATGTGTCCTTTTTGTCTTTTGAGGCTTTTTGAACCCTCTAGAAAAATGTACAAAACAAGCAACAAAATTAAGTGTGAATGAGATGCACATAATTTCTTTCTCAATTACTGCTCTACTTTAAAACGTTTTGTCATTATGTATTAGGCACATTTAAAATAGGTTTGGCATCTATTAAAACATAAGAATCAAATTGACACCTCTATCTCCACAGTAAGCTTTCTCCATCAACTATTCTTGCTCTGCACGCCACTATGGCTTAGGAAATGGTACAAGAACAAAGATGTTTTCAGCTACTTCTCTCCAAACTGGTCTAAGCCCCTGGCTACCTGACCCTAAGCACAAAATATTTTGGATTTCAGTATCTCAAAATAGCTGTAATCAGTCTGATTTAGGACTGTTCTGGAAGTGCCCGGAAGAGGTCAGAGAGGTGTTGGGGCAGCCAGAAGCAAATGCTTTCTTGTGAAGACCTCAGTCCATCCACTTAGGACCTAACCTTCTGTCGTAAATGTGGGTGGTATTATCAGAAACTAAGCTTGCTATTACTTGTTAGACAACTTTTGACAGTTTAAAAATCTCTCCTAGCATCCTGAAAGTATTGCTGATGGTACTCCCCTGCTGCCACTCTCCTCCCACCATCCTCATCACAGTTAAGGCAAAACATTTTGAAAAAACACATGGAAAATGCAATACAATCACAACAGGTCACAGAGGATTCCATTAATAGGCAGTGATGTGGAAGCTAGAATCTGGGGGACCATTTCTGAAGAGAAAATGACTGAAAATTAGCAAGCACATGGACTCTCGTGCTAATGAAACCCAAAGAGCTTTCATTACAAACAATCTGAATTTTTGCACAATACACTCTTCATTTTTAAATGAAAATCCCTGCCCCAAATTATTTTGTGATGCTTTCGTTAAAAAAAAATGAGGGGAAAGGGAGATGCTGGATGCAATCTGAACTGCTGGCATATCACTGAATTCAAATACTACCTACTCTTCGTCAACCGCTGCCCAAGGTCCGTGTAAGTGAAGGCCAAGTCTACACCACCCAGCTGATCAGGACCAAGGAGAGTCCCCACTACATAAGTGCTCCAAAGCTGTCTGTGAGTCACGTGAGCAATGCAGACGAAGGCAACAAGCACAGTAAACGTTCTGTGGACAGCTGTGCTCCCAAGTCAAGAGATCTACTTTGCTGTTTCAGTTTGAAGAGCAGTTTATAACTATAGGTCCCGTACAGATGCTTCTTGACCTACAATAGCTCGCATCCTGTTAAAAGCATCATAAGTTGAAAATTTCCTAAGTCACAGACGCATTTAACAGACCTAACCTACTGGAGACCACAGCACCACTGCCCGCCGTGGAGTACTGGGCGCCAGAGTGGCCGGCGGCCACCGGAGCTGCTGCTGCTCAGCATCTCAGGAGTGTGTCGTTCAGCCTGCTGACAGCTGGAGCAAAGTTCATCCAGCTTGATGCTTACTGCTTTTGCATCGTTACGAAGTGAAAATTCTCAAGTTGAACTATCATAAGCTGAGGATGCTCTGGATACATTTGACTAATTTATTTTAAATAGTAAGCCCCATCTATACTACACAAACATACAGGCACAAACCTAGAGCAAACTATAGTGAACCTGGAACACATTTGCTGTCAAATTTACAGGCAGAATACAGAGTATAGGATTCTCATCTGGGTTTAGACAAAGATGCTTAAATGTAATAATAATAATAGTCATAATAATAATAGGAGAAGCCAATGTGTGCCATGCATTCATTAAGTACTGAATTCAAGTTGGATACTTTTGTAAATGAAAAGCTTATATGGTATATATATATACACAACTATATACACTATATATACATATACATACTATATATATACATATATATATAGTATGTATATGTGTTTGGAGAGAGAGGCACAGAGTGATATCTTTCTTTGAGACAAGGTCTCACTAATCTCTAAGTTGCCCAGACTGGACTCAAACTTGCAATCCTGCTACCTCGGTCTCCAGGAGTGATGGGAATATAGGTGTGCACCACCATGCCAGGTTTGTTACCATTTTTGAGATCGAGAAATTGAGGATAAATAATTTGCATCCAAGGTCAACCAATTGGTAATAGCTTAGTAGTCAGAGTCTAGACTCTTAACTATTATGCAAAATTGCCTGTTTGGACTGAATTGGGTTTTTTCCTTAAAATTGCTCTGCAAAATTAGAAAATGCTACCTCAATTTCAAGAAAATCTAACCACAGAGTGGTTATGTGCCCAAGGTCATCAATATGAATTTGGATCGAGCTTAGGTCTAATTTTAAATTGATGTCTTTTCTATAGCATCATATTGTCCTAACTCCAAATAACACCAAAAAATTTTGAAGCTTCAGAGAGAGCGGAAGAGAATCCAAGTTAAATCATAGTCCAACCACTGTTTTTACTGACTCCCAATTAAGATTTTAATTGCTCAATAAGATGCATAGATTTATATGAATTTTTTTCGCCTCATTTGGCCCTGGATTTTAGAATTCTCAAGTCTAATACACCCAAAATAATAATCTTTAGTTGGCACTCTTCAGATCAGTGAAGTTCTTCAGTCTTATCTCACAGCCCATTTCAATGAATGGCTCACAGCCAAGACAGGACCGGCAATACTTTTCCAGTAGGAATTCCTCCAAAATTCACAACAAAACCATGTTCTGTTAATAAGTCAAAACACTGCAGCAGTGTTACAGTTAAGTTACATTGCATAAGGCTAAAAATAATAGTTCTTTTTCAGGTACAATTTGCATTTGAACCCTAAAATATTCTGCTAGCAAAAAGCTATTTAAGGACTATACTGTCATTTAAATATATCACTTACAGTCAGTTATCAGGTTTGTTATTGACTGTAATCTTAATGGATAATAATACTCTTTTTCTTAAACCAAAGCTATAGGAAGTCATGAAAAGGCTACACTGTTCCCTTAGTAACACTCTTTGGGTAGATCCAAAGGTTTCTGGAAGCTGCCAATGTCTCTGGAGAGCAAGCGATGAGATTACATACCTTTGTTCTTCCTGTTTAAATAGGTTATTTTTGAGTCTCTTGCTGGCCAAGAATGACCAACAGGCTTCAATGATATGTAATTACTAAGAGCATCTGAAAGCATACTGCCTTTGCTTCAATTTTGGTTAGGGAGTGGCACAAAAAAGGACAAGCTAGGTCAACAGTGTCTGTAGAACACTGCGTAAAAGGAAGTCAAATTGTAAAAGGGTCTAGTGAGCACTACTAAATTTAGGGTCTATTAATAAACCACACATTTAGGTGACACAGTGTTTGGCTTCACATGTTTGTATTTTTAACTGAGTAAAATAGCTCTTTTCCATTCCAGAAGACTCAGAGGATTAGGTTAAGTCATTTACCTTCTCCAAAAGATTTTTCTTCTTATGAGGCATGAAAAGACTGAAACTTCATTTTATTTTGATGAATATTTTTGAGTACCTCGGTGTAGCTGACACTGCTTGGCACTGAATATACCATAGTGAATAAACAGAGACATAACAACTGTGCTCACAGAGCGTGCAAGTTTTCATCTGCAACAGGACCAGTTCCTTTATAATGCAGGTGAATTCCTATATGGTGTCTGGCTAGGAAGTGTTCTTTTGTTAGTCTCAGATCTCATTTTCAATTCTAAGGCTTACCCAGCATTCAAGCGACAAGGAAAGCTCCTACTTTACATGTAACCCAAAGGTAAGGAGTCCTTTGCTAATACTTCCATAAATGAGTTAAATGCTTGTATGTGGCAGCTGACTAGGAATTTGAATTGGCATTTCATGAATGAGACAGCCAGGGACAGAGGAGTCTTAGAAGATGATGGCTGTTGAAAATAGCAACACTCAGCTAAATAATAGTGTCAAGAGAAGAGGAAAACAGAAGTTTAATTAAAGGAGAGAGAAATGACTTCGAGAAGGGAGGAATTCAGAGAGAAACATTTCAAAAAGAAATCAGACTTGTAGAGAGTTTAGTCTTGAAGAGTTGGAAATTAGTTGAAAACTCTCCCTAAAATAGGAAAAGTGTGGAAAAAGAGAAACACATAGAGAGACTTTTTCCTCATTGACCTAGTTCTAATTTAAGAGGGTAGAATTAGTAAGGTAAATTTAGACAGTAGGAAAGAGAGTAAATGACTTTACTGCCAGCAAAGGAGGTGGATCGGACAGAAAGGGTCTAATCCTAGGAGTCTTGACAGAAAAGTGTAGAACCGAGAAATCTGACTTACTTAATGAGTTCAAAGCCAGACTAAAAGAAGGCCTTTCATGCTGCCGTATTTGTATATTATTTGCTCTGATAAATCACCTTGCATAAGCAACAAAGATTTTGTGATTTCAAGATAATAACCTGAGAATATATTTAGTTATTCAACCAATACTTATTAATAACTTACTATGTGCCATGAACCTTGCAGGCTGCTGGAAACAGAATGATGAAAAAGAAACAGTAAAGTTTACAGTGTCTGGGCACAAAGTAGACACTGGGCACTTAATAACAGGCAATATATGAATATGCAAAACCAAAGCCTGTTATCTTGCATAACTCATATGCATTAGTAAAAAATTTAGAAAAACCAAGTGAGAGATGACTTATGGGGGAGGCGTACAGGGTGCTCTGGGAGTGGAGGAAGAGTTACTAGTCAAAGACACCAGACAGAAGAACACCTGACTCCTTAATTCATTCATTTCTTTAGCCAGTCAACAAACATTTCATTCAGGTACTGAGCCGTGTTCCAGGCGAAGAAAGCGAGTGACGACCCTGACAAAAGAGTCAAGCAAAACAAGAGTGGCACATACTGTGGGCCTGTGTGCAGCGGAGGGGAAGGCCTTCGCCTCCTGTGAGGGGGAAGGGCTCGGCTCTCTGCAAACCCGGCCTGCCCACTCGCCTGTTGACGCGGAAGCAACCAGCCAGCCCTGTCCAGGAGTATGCTCCCTTTTATTCTAAACTAGCTTTATGGCTAGGCACAAAGCTCCACATCAACTCATGTTTTCACAATCCCAAGCTTGGGAGAGTTCGCTCCAGGAATCCAGACAGAATTCTCCCGGCCTGAGGGTACTCAGCTGCCAGGTGACCTCTCCCCTTGGTTCACACATCGTGGCACGTGTGTTAGAACACACGATCAGGAGGAGGGACGAGGCATAAGACTGTCAACCATGCAATGAGTTAGCAGATCAGTAGGGGATGTATCATTTCTGAAAAATAACTCAAAATATATTTCAAGGTGACCCCTAGAATATAAAAGCAATGATAATTGTAAGCAAACTCCCAATTCAGGCCAAGGATTCAAAGCTCAACCCCTAGGGCAATAACGGGCCCCGTAATGACGCTCCAAAAGGATCCTTCATTCTCAATTAAGCCTCCATATATAGAAAATTATCATCATTTGCCACTTATAAACCAAAATCCAGCATGTGTTGTGTCAGAATCTTAAAATATTTTGATACTGGTTCCTTATTCCTGTTAATATCAAACTTGAAATTTAAAAGAATGACTTTTATTGCTCATTTAAAGTCAGATAGGCAGTATCTGAAAATGTTTGAAACTTCTACGCATAATTAGATTTTATTTTATTAAATAAAGCGAGACCAAGAAAAGATTTCTCTCTCTGCTAAGCTTGCTAAATTAATAGACATAGTGGCAGAGAGAGGAGCAGGCAGGATTCTTGGCTTTCTGTGTTGGTGTTCTTAATTAGAAAAGCCATTCCTTCCTCACAGAAGGGAGAGACATTTCCCTTCTGTGGTAAGCAGGTATGTAGAAGGGATCAGTCCAGCAAGACTGAATTCTATTTTAGCCCCGATCAGTAATGGAGAAGCTCTCGAATCAAAGCAATGGAAGTGCTGGGCAAGCAGGGATCAGCAGGCTGCCCTGACGGAGATGCTATACCCAACCGACCCTACATGCAGCCCCGAGAGGCTGCAGTTCTTCAGCTTCTGGCCAAAGGTTATGAGGTGAGGTGCTAAGCCAAAGTTAGTCCCAGAAGACAGGAAAGAAAAACAGAAACTGCTTCCAAAATTGGGACATGAGCCAGGAGTGAAGTCCCCAAGGGACAAGCAGAAATCTGGCTACTAGAGCTGGGGTCACGGGCCAGTTGCCAAGCCCAGGGCTGACTGGTCGTGGGGCCCCTGGGCCCCTGGGCCCCTGACCTTCTCCCCAGCCAGTGGCAGGCCTGGACAGTGGCCGAACGTCCTCCGGGGCCCATGGAGGATTCAAGCACAGTTTGTCAACTTTACAAATCTCTCCACTTCGTTTTGTTGTTTTCATGATACGACCTTACTTGGCATGTACCATGCAAAGACTCACAGCAGTTACTGCTATCTTTCAAAAGATTCCTAGTGGCGAGGATATGAGTTTGTTTTGGGCACTTTTTGAAGTTTCACTTGCGTCGTTTCTTTTCAATGTAATGCCAGACACTTGCTACAGAATACTATGTACAGTGTTTTGAGAAATTAACAGTTGAGTTAGTGACTGTGTACATTGCATCTTTATTTGATTCTCTCAAATATGATTAAAATAATTTGTCACAAATATCTTTATTATTATTTTGCTTCTTGTCATCTACATTAGTGAAATCATTAATTCCTAAACATATGTGGTTTTGGTATAATGAATTCATTTGAGCTTTAGATTGGCAGGTGTATCAGAAACATCTTAATTTCACCTATCTAAATTTATCATACCAGAAAGCCAAGTTAAAGAATTTGACAAAAACTTGGGGCGGGGGTGCCATTTGTAAGTAACTACTTGATACTTAAGCACATCTTGTAAATCTATCGATTTGAGAATTCTTTATAAAGTTCAGGAAAGTTTTGATTAGGAACAGAAATCACCACCACAACAAAATTGCTTTAAAAATATGACCTTATTCACCATCTTATATTTGTCTTATTTTTGTTTAAGCTTCGAGTACAGAGAAACTGCTGGCTATTGGTTTCCTGGTAATTGACTTTAATTTGGCTTCCCAATCATCTAGTCTAACAATGGATTTAATCCCTTTTTCATTAGTTTCATAGCAAAGGTGTATTTAGACTCCTCTGGATTGAATAAAATTAAATTAAAAAAAAATGGAAATTTTTTTTTTTTTTTTTTTTTTGTGGTGCTGGGGATCGAACTCAGGCCCTTGTGCTTTGGAAAATGTTTTAAAAAGACATTTTCATTGGAATCCAGCCAGCTCACTAGACTATTTGGAGGCACAGTTTTATTTAGTAATCAAGGGTTTCTTTGCCAATTCCATTCTTTGAATATATACCATATTTCCTTGATTCAAGCATGGCATCAATGAGGACACACACTGTCAATTTAACTAAGGCTCTTTTGGAATTAAAAAAAATAGAAAAAGAAAGAGAAGACAATCTGACTTATGCAAAAGAACAATTTTGTTTTTTAAATTTCGAAGGAAGATCATACCTCTGAGAAATGTTTAAACAAAACGTGTTGTTGTAAGATAAGAACTCATTGATTCATTTTGAGTTTTTATCTAGGCTAGGGGAAAGATAAACAAGAATGAACCATTCGTATTTCTAATTCTATGACAACACAGAGCCCTATGCCAGATAGGTGACCCGCCTGCATGGCCTCTCACTGGGTGCTGTTTATCCTCTGGAGTGATGTAATTACACATGGCAGCGCTTGCACCGAAACTCTGAGCCTTTTAGTCCACTAATCTCCAGATCAGGCGACTCAGCCTATGATTCTAGGGTCTTACTTAGTAAGCATTCACCTCCATTCAGAAACGTCTGTGCTGTAAACACACCTCTAGGAAGAAGAAAAGAGAAGGGCGTGGGCTGTGAGAGGACACAGGGTTGGAAGAGCATTTCTGGCATCAGCTTTGGAAAGAAAACACGAGCCTCTGCACCAAGAGCTCTCTCCAGCTTTCTGGTTTGTCTGAAGCCCCTTCCCCTGGAACCTTCTATTACCACTCTACACAGAATCCAAATCTTTCCTCTCTGCTGTGTGAATTTTGGCTTCTGCCAGTCGACCATACCATCCTCGCATCATCTCTATCATCTACTGACTCCCTCCACATTCACTCTGCTTACTAAAGGCCCTGCTGTCTCCCTCACAGTCTGCCCTTCCACACAAGTTACTGTCTTCCCAGGGCTAAGTGGACAACTTCTGCTACCATTCAGTATATCGATTTCCTGAACTTCTCAACTCTTGACCTTTACTTCCTTTCCACACTGATGCATGTATTTTCATGG
>PVJO010030004.1:0-16041 GCA_004026905.1 Hystrix cristata
AAAAAGAAGAAAAAAGAAAAAATAAATTGTTCCCAATTTACTTGTGGGCTATAGGAAAGAGTGGAGTGGTTTAAAGCTTTTCATTGCCTTCATGTTAATCTTCCAGTGGTGGAACACATTTCACTATTATTTGCACCATATTGGGATATAAATGAGCCATGGCAAGATTTCTCAAGCATAGCACTATTGAAATTTGGGGCCCAATAACTCTTTTTTGTCTTGTCATGTGCACTGAAGGAATCATAGCTCTGCCTTGGCCTGTACCCACGATCCCCCTTCTTGCTTCTCAGCTTTTACAGTCTAAAAGTATCCAGACATCTCCCATGATCTTAGGAAAAGATGCCAAAATCAACCCCCAAGAGAGCCGGTAACTCCGAAATGCTACAGCTCAGCTACTCCCATTGACTCAGCTACTCCCATTTACATTCTGTGGCTCAGCAGTGAAGAACAAGTCTCTAGAACTTTACAGCAGCCCCGTTTCTTCACTCGGGATTGGGTGTGCAGATCTTCTGTATTTTGGCTCTCAAACCTATGTTTACCTCACGTTGAGTTTGGATGTTGAGTCTGAAATTCACAGAAAACAAACCCTCATCAAGAAAACAGATACCAGCAACCAACTTTTCCATGTAGGGCTTCCCTTCTCTGCCTGTCCCTTCCTCCCTTCCCTCTTTTTTGTTCTTTCATTTCCTCTCCTCTCTCTTGTCATCTCTCTCTTCTCTCATTCTCCCCACTTCCCTCCAGTTCTCATCCTTTCCCTTATACTTTTTGTCATTTTCTTCATTTGCCTCTTACTCTTTCTCTTCCCTTTCATTCTCAATGTTTCGTCTTAGTTCTACATCTTGAGGTTTGAATCTCAAAGATCAAGAATTGGACTTTTCTATTTCCCCAGGAAAACAAATTTGGTGGCCACAATTACCAGTGAGGGAAATAAAGAAGGAAACACAGAGCAGCAGTGAAGGAAGTACCCATTAATGCCTGAAAATACGAGCCTGCTAATGCCTTCGGCAGCTTGGCAACCGGTATGTCTTATATATAATTCCAATTCTAGTTTTAAATAAAAGCTAAGAAACATTTAAGTGCACAGAGATTATTTTTACCACATACATATAGTGTGAAGTTACATGGCAAGTGAAAAGGGAGTAATTGGCCTGAAAATCACTTTATATCATGCTGGGAGTAATCATCTTGACTTCATATGGATACTTGCCACTGTTTCTGAATTATTTTTTTTTTTCCGGTAAGACACAAACATTTAAATAAAATGTTGACACAAAGTTGGTATGTAAGTGTGTGTCTAGAAACACACACACATATTCCTTTAAATCTCTATTTCAGGAAAAACATATGAAGTATGGTTAAAAAATAACAGTGTTAAAATCTTTCTTTTAAAATATTACAGAAAAAAGTCATTTCTATATCCCTCAAAATACCGGCCCCCTCCCCAACTCAAACACACCTTTTCCTTCATTCTTGGCACTTTCCGAAGCAGTTCTGGAAGGCTTCTTCTGTGCATATCTCTAAGAGGAATCACCAAAAATATGAGTACTGCTGTCTAATGCCCTTCAGTGGAGGGCAGGTTCGTGGGAACATTATGATGCATTCTCATTGCCTCAGTCCCTGGATCAGGAACTGTGTGACTGGCTCTTCCTCAGAGTCACAATGACCATGAAACGTGTTATAGCTTATATCCTAATTATCTCCAAATCCTCATGCAGTCACAGTGAGACTTTTGAGAGGTGATTGTATCTTGGTAATATACTCTGCACCAAACCAATGGATTAGTGGAAGCATGAGTTTATAACTAAATGTAATTTTGATTTTGGGTGATAACTCTGCCTGGAGGAGGTGGGTCCCTGGAGCATGTCCTGGAAGAGCATGTCTCTCTGCTTCCTCCCTTGGTCTCCCCCCACCCTCCCAGACTCCCCCGCCATGCATGAATTGTTTCTCCTCGCCATGCCCCACTACCATGCAGCCCTGCTTTGGAATCTGAGAAGTATGGACAGAAAACCCTATAAACCATGAGCCAAAATAAACCTAGATTTTTGTCTGTCAAGTATTGAGTTTCAGTGATGAGAAAGTAACTTAACCTAAAGGCAAATGTTTTGAATGGATTCAAGACATGGAGACAGCCGCAGTAGGGCAAACAAAGGAACTCCGAAAAGGACTTCCAGAATAGTTTCAGAAAGTGGCAAGAATGATGGATAAATGTATTCAAAGTGAGGAGGAGTATTCTGAGAGAGATTAATGGCAATATGTCTTTTACTGTATTAAATTTTTAAAATTTAAACATTCACCATTTATTTAGATCACACCTTGTTTTGGTTACCTATTGTGAATAGCGAACAACCTCGAAACTTAGTTACTTAAAACGAGGATCGTTTTCTTTAATCTCAATATGGTATCAGAGACTGGGTTTGGGTCAGGGACTCCAGTGCTGGGTGTGATGTTCTAGGTGTTGTTACGTGGGAGCCTCTTGGGGTAAATCGTCCTGTAGTTGCTGTTGGCTTACCCAGATTTGTTGAACACAGCGCTTTGCTTGCCTCCGTGTTACTCTCCATTTGGCTTAGGCTTCTCAGGGCATGTAGCTGGAGTTGAAGAAACATGAAGTACGAATTTCCAGTCTTCTTAAAGCCCAGGTTTGAGCTTTGCACAGATTCACTCCCACTACACTTTATTAATCAAACTGAGTTACGATTCTAAAAGAAGGTGAATAACTAGGTCAACTTTTGGGAACTGGCAACCATATATTTTAATGAAGCATATATTGAAAAGCTGATGGCATTAATAAAAAATTGAGCTCTATAGCCTTATTTGTAAAGAAATGCATATTTTCCCAAAAGTAATATAGTATTGCACAAACGTGTCACTTTTTGCATTTATGCTTAAAACACGATTTTGAAGTTGGATATGATGAAAGGGTTCCTGATTGCAAGTTAAGATGTGTAATGTTTCCCGCAAACTGGGAAATGTTAATTCACCAACTAAAGAAATGATCCCTGAAAGTATAGCCTTGGGAAATGCTAATTCATTTGTAGTGAAAGTACGCCTCCCCTCTGCTTTACTAAAACTTGAGAGAAATTTGGGCTGCATCCAGCTTTAACATATCATGAATACACTCTCACACAATAATGTTTGGAATGTAAATTTATAAAATGACCCACGAAACGCTGTTGGCATCACCTACCAAAGCTAAACAGACACACCCCCTTGTGACTGAAAACTTCACTCCGAGATCTACATAGAAAAAGTGGGATAATTCTTTTCAGCTCCATAATTTCTTTTCTTGGCGGAGATACAATCCAGGGTCTTAGTAGGATAAGCATACACTCTACCTTCAACTACACTCCAGCTCTTTGCCTTCATAAATTTAAACATTCAAAAACAAATCAACGTGTAACCTTTGGTCTATGAATTACAGGACTAAGGTGATCTTAATTAAGAATAAATATTATCACATGGGGGGCTGGGGATTTAGCTCAGTGGTTAGGGTGCTTGCCTGGCAAGCACAAGGCTCTGAGTTCGATCTCCACCACCAAAAAAAAAAAAAAAACAATAATAATTCCCCTCCAAATATTATCACATGTTCTATCACTTTACACTTTGCACTTTTTTTTTTTTTTTTAGGATATTAACATCTTTTATTGGTGCCTACAATATGTATTCACTTTTCACTAAAAGAAAATGTAGACTTTGTCATGAAAGTGTCAATAGCTGCAAAGGGTCTATAATTGCAAGTGTGCCACTTGCAAATTTACACACTAGCCTTCTAAAGGTTCATGGACCTATAGAGATCAGAAGATTTTTCCATCAGAGACAGAAACGGTTACTACCTGTGGTGGGCTGATATGGTCAGCTTGAGCAGGAGCGCCCAGCTGAACTGAGTTGCTGTGGTTCTAGGTAGAAGATCCAACTGAAGGTTATTGCTGACACGGCATAAAGGAGAATGGAAGCACAATACCGCAGGCGGCTGTTTCCCAGGTCAAGCTCTGTTGCAGCTGGTTTTGATGAAGTTAACTCAGCTATTCTTGTCACAGAAGGAGGTCGGGACCTTGCTGTTGTCGGGGACGGCTGCTGTTCTTGTCAGAGGAGCTCTGGTCTTTATCTCCACCTCGAGAGTTGTATCCTGGCTCCAGTATAGATTTCTTTAACCTTTTAGTGCAGACACGGATGTACACAGGACGCTGCTGTTGGGTCCCAGCTCGTGATTGGATCTTTCCGGTCTCCAGTGCATAGGCAGACATTCTGCACCTGTATTTGGCTTGTGTGTGTGAATGTTGTTAACTTGCGTTTGTCCTGTATTAAATCTGCTCTCTTGCAAACCACTGACTCTAGAAAAGTAACTAATTCACCACCATAGCAACAACACAGTAAATGTCCTGAGCTTTATATCTGCCTTGGTTTCCTTTGACCTTTCAGTCTCTTGGGGTGACACGAGGAGACCCAGGTGGAGGCTGCGCATGGGTTTGTACTATAGCTGAGGGACTTTGAATTCAGGAAAACAAATTATCTTAAAATGGAATTAAAGAGTAATTTCCCAACCTTTGTTCTTAAAGGATAAATCTTGCTGTCGTAAATAGTAAACAAATTTGTCACATGCGCCAGTTTGGGACTCTTCTGACAAAACTTAGAAATAACAAGAGCCATCGGTGCTTCTACTGGTAAGATAAAAAATAGAATTCATGGAAAATTATCTGCAAACAGACTGAAAGTTAAATAGTTACACTGTCTTCTTTTATCTTTGCCCTACTATTATTATAATTTTGGATTACTAAGTATATTTATTTGCCTATAGTTCCAGACAGTTGGTAACCACTTACAGAAGAAAATAATTTTCAATTCTCTTAAAAGTAATTATTTATGGAATCAACTCATTGATTAACACCCTCTGAAATCATACACAAAATTGACAAATTACTCGTCTAGTGAATGGCAAGTAATACACTGATGTCAAAGCAGAATTAATTACAGCAAAAATATTGAGTATCTATCTACTCTAGTTTGTAAAGAAAGCAATAATATTTTAATTAGTCTGATGGACTGTTCTGTGAAGTATTTAAAAGTATGTGAAAACCCACTAAATATGGAGCCAGACCATAAGATTTTGCATATTATTTCTGCCACAAATAAAATGATTTTGCCTTAGCCACCTACATTTCTCTCATCTTTGTACTTTATATTCCATATAGAAAGGGCATGCTGTGATGGTGATCTTAGGTGTAGCCTTTGGAGTAAATTACCAAAGTTAGAATTTGATTCATTCATACCTACTATTTCACTGGGATAAGCTTCTTAGTCTCACTTTTAAAGTTTTTCGTCTTGTTAAAGTAGCACAATGTCTGTTAAAAATATAACTTTAATACATGTCAATTTGCTGTTATTTGAACTGCTTATCACTGACTTTCAATAATAATACTGTAATAATAATAGTATATTTAAAGGACTTTAAGTATGGGAATGATTGGAAATACTATGTATATACTAAATCCTAAATAAAATTTGATACATTTACCTTTCTGGATTAGTGGACTGTTACTTAAAAATACATAAATAATGAAATAATTGTAAGGAACCATGTCAAACCTATTTTGGTGATACTCATATTGGAATAATCTGTTATATATTTTAGCAGTGTTAAAACTAAAAGCACAAGTTATATGAATTTACAGCTGTCAATTTCTGTTCTAGAAAATTTAAACTGAATCCAAAAACCATCTGGGATGTTTTCAAGAAATTATTGTTAATATACATTGAGATGCTTATATTACTTCATAACATTATGCATGTGAAATTGACAATGTTGTTTGTAATGATGGTGTTACATTGCCTTAGTTTACTTCCAGCTATTTCACTATGCAGCGTGCAATATAAATATGTGTATTGACTTTAATCTCTTCCTCCCATGGAGGTGCTTAATAGATATGAACGTACATACTTCAAAATGGTTAGTTATATTTTGAGCAACTCGTGTGTGTGTGTGTGCTTTATTAGTATGTGAGCAATGCAGATCCAAAGTCCATGAGCTGAGTCTCACATGTTCACAGCTGGAATGTTGGTGACAGTGAGAGTGGGGCGAAGGGGTGCAGAAGAGGCTGGAGAGGGGAAGATGTCCCCAGCACTGCTTTCCCTTTGCTTTCTATTACCACACCAGGACCCTTGGATTGGGATTGTGGAAGCATCCTAGATCAGGAGAAGGGTAAATTTAGAGAGGAAAAGTCCTCAAAAGGCAGCTCCAAAGGTCCTAAGCAAAGAAAGCTGAAGTTTTTATCATTCAGTGAAGTTTTTATAGACTCAGAAGATTACAAAAGCAAATGAAAAACATCGGTGGTTATCAATAGTGACTGAAGTGCATTCCACAAGTTGGTGAGAATGATACGTGTAGGGAGAATACTTGCTCTTTCTCCTATTGATCCTTACTCTTTAAAAGTGCATGATTTGTGCTTCCTCCTTATAAAGTGAAAAAGAAAAAGAATGAAAAATACGTGAGGCATATTGCCATGCCTAGCACTAAATGAAGCGGATGGGCTCTACTGACCATTCTTCAGCTGTTGGGAGCAGCAGAAGAATGGGACTCTGAGCAAGGAACCTATTCAGGAGCACGTCAGCAAAATATCTTCAATCCATTGACACATCTACCTGGGCCAGGGGCTGGTAATTGGGCCTGTCATCAATGCACTGTATTCCTGTCTCCCATGCTAGTCAAGAATAGCAAAAACTCAAATCATTGCACCTTTTTCCACCTAGGGGTTAGCCCTGTGGAGTGAGCAGCAGGATCAACAACTTCATCTTCACTTTGGGTACCACTGTGTTCCTAGCCAGGTGGACCCGGATCATCCCAAGGGGTCACTCTACCCTCAACTGTTTTCACGAGATTCCATTTTAGCTCATTCATCAGTGATGTGCCACCCCATCGAGAGTGGTAAAAGTGATTGTCTTGTGAGATGTGCCTTTCCCATTTTGTCAGTCCAGCTGTGTAAAGCAAAACACAGGGAGCCAGCAGACACCAGCCAGCTGCACATAGACATTTCTCTCTCCTGGCCCCAGAGGATGCATACGAATTTGGACAATGAGAGCAACACTGAGTGGTCTTTTTAAACACTCCCTCCTGCTTCACCTTCACTGGACATCAAGCTTAATTTCATTGGGTTTCAACTTCTTTGTGGACACTACCTCCAAGAACCCTGTAGAGACAGAGATTTAGACAAATCTATCACCTCTACCTTTTCTCAAACAAAATGACTGTGAGAAACATTGTCACGAGTTCTGGATTTTTGGCAAGGGAAGCATAGCATCAGTATAAAAATATCAAAACACACTGACTTTCTGCAGTAGAGATGTATATTGTTTCTGAATATTGTTCAAGAATATCTGGTCTAGTAGGAACAAAATGTAGGAATCTATATGTTTTTCATTGGTGCTCTGGGCATAGGATGTCTGTGTGATTCTGTTCTTTGTTACATAATGGAGAATTCTGTAATGAGATTTCAAGTAAAGGTTAGCTGACTTTTGCTGCTATAATATCATGGCATACGCTTGGAATCAATCACACTAAGTACTCAGAAGTGTTTGCAGATTTGCTGAGCTTACAAAAATAAGGCGTATGGCTTAGTTTTTGCTTACTGTCTGGTATAGAATTCATTCAGGTACTTGTTTTAATCAGGTAACTTCACCTGCTAGAGAGATTATAGAAGAAATTTAGTGTCCTCTACTTTTTTGAAGCCTATGCGCATCTCCTAAAATAGGCTAATATTATTGGTAGTCAAACTGACTTAGTTTAGATCACAAAAACTGAGTATTGTTAAGGAGGATAACTGGCAGATTAGCTTAATTGGCTGCCTAGCTGACAGTGGTTCCCACAATGTGGATGAATGGACCATTTCCAGAAATTTCACTGGAAGATTTTAAAGACAGAACTTACTCTTTTCTTCTTTTATTCCAAATGTAATTGTAAGTGATTCTGGGATGTGGGGAGAATGGGGACAAATCTTACTACCTAATTTCACATAGAATGGTATACGGCAGAATTATTAAAAAGGTATATTCAATAAGTAAAACTAATTGCCCCAGAAATTAAAATATTTGAATAATTAGATAAGCATATTCTCTACACTGAGGATAGCTTCATGGACAGTCAAATGATAATCAGAATTGGAAATGGAAATAGAACAATAGAAATTAATGAGTTAAGCCAATCCATCCAGGAAATAGACAACCACAATCCTCATGGAGACCTACACATTCATATATCCAGTCCAGGGTCTATCTTTTGAAACTCCATCAGTGAACATAAAGTTCAAATCTACCTTTTCCATGAGACTATGTAACCAACTTCTTTCATAGTATTTCTCTAAATTACATCAGTATTAATGACTAGGAGTTTGATAATCACTTCGAAATATACAATTCCAGATAATAGGTTATATAACCAGTTGGTACTCCGAGTAATTATAAATGCCCAAGGAACATACTTTAATTAAACTCCTGTGTTATTTCTGCCATTGCTTATGATAATTGTAAGAATAAACAGATTTGACCAGTTCAAGTCTTAAAAACTACTTTACACATTTTTCACATTCTCAGGGGACACTACACTGTTCTACATAGCTAATCACAATATGCTTTATAGTCCATAGTAAACAATTCATTTTTATTTGTGTCTGTCCACTTCTCAGACTCAGATTCTTCAATCTCATTTTTAAATGTTCTGTCCATTTTCTTTTCTTCTTATGGTTTTTCCAGACACTGTTTAAAGAAAAAAAGAGATCATAACAGTGTACTAACTGGCATGAGAGATCATGTAATTTATAGGACAAACAACAGGAAAGAAAAACATATTGTATTTCCTTTCTATGGTTCTTAAAAGAATAATAATGGAGTTATATCTATGGCTTATTTGAAATACATTTACTATTTTAGCCATTACTATCTATCTATCTGTTCATCTAGCTACCTGTCCATCTATTTATCTGGCTATCCATCTAACTATCTATCTATCTATCTATCTATCTATCTATCTATCTATCTATTCACAAATTAGTTAAACAGTGACTTGACCATGTCTGCAGCTACAAAATCAGTTGAGTACTCTCATCTTGATCCCTTCTGAATATCACAGATAACTCAGAGTTTATCAGTGTCTTGCTTTCAGTTTTCATGCTGCCAAGAATGCTTTTAATGTTTTATTTAAGTGTAGGATTCTTCTGATTTTTGAATCTGCATTAGGGTAGAGTCTGAGACCAAATTTCCTGACGGGTGTCCTATGGAGTATGTCACAAATGATGACAGACACAGTAACGTTCACAGCAATATGGCAGCTGCCAGAGGGAAGCAAATAATAAGCTCTAAAAATGCCAATTTTAACTTAAAAAGAAATCTATAATTCCCACAAGGTAAGAACCCTGCCTCACCACAGATTTTTGGAACAATAAGTTGAGGAATATGGATTCATTTGCCCTTGAAACTGACTCTGAATATGTCTGCTTTAGAAACAAAGATAATTTAGAACCTTCCTTTGTTTGGCTTTTCAGCTCTGATCAGACAGAAAGCAGCACATTCTAGAGATGGAGTTTGCTTTTGAACCAATTACTAATATCAATTCTTTGGGGAACTGACCTTTGCAAGGAAATTTTCAAACAACTCATAAAGGTGTCTCATGGTAATCCCTTGCCAGACAGAATCTTAGTACAGTACAGGATGTTTGGAATTTTCATGTCTCACATAAAAGAATATCATGATGCTATGGATGGCTTTCCCAGCTGGGGCTCATTAATTCTGATCACACTGTATTTTAAAATCCTTAAAGCCCGAAGTGCCTACAAAAAAATGTAACTAGTTTCATATACAAATCTCTCATGTTGCAGAAAGTATTAAGTATTTTACCCAAGTGTATCAAATTATGTATTTTACTTGTGTGCCTGTCATTTCAATGACTATTTCATATTTTTCAGATTTTTTTAAAAAAGTGTTCTATAAAATAATTTACACATCTACATATGAATTTTAATGTTGTTCATACAACTACTTAGATTTGCTGATGTATTTGCAATAAAATTAATAAACATTGGAGGAAAATATTTGTGCACTTAAATACTATTGCTATTTCTACTGTTCGTAAGAGCGTTAGGATTCTGCAGAGAGTCAGAATTGGGAAGACAGATAGATGACACATAGATAGATAGATAGATAGATAGATAGATAGATAGATAGATAGGTAGACTACATCTGTATTCTGAGAAGGGATTTATTAGGGAAATGGGTTCCTTTTGTTATGGGGCCTGAGGAGTCCCATGACAGGTCATCTGCAATCTGAAGACTCTGGAATATCCATAGTGCTGCTCAAACAAATTTCAAAAGCCTCAGAACCAGGGAAGTCCATAGTGTCACTCAGTAAGGTGCCAGAAGCCTGAGAAATCTATTGGTTGAGTGAAGGGCTGGTATTTGTGCAAGTCCCCGTACCCAAAGGCACAGAGTCTGAGGGTCTCATGTCAAAGAGCAGGAGAAGGACAGTGCCCTGTTCTGGGAGAAAGAGGAAGAATTCACCTTCCCTTTGCCATTTTTGTTCTATCCAGGGCAAGCAGATGGTGTCTACCCAAAATAAAGGTGGATTTGGTCCACTCGGTCTGCTCTCTTCTGGAAGAACCATCATAGATTCACAGCTATAATGTTTTAACAGCACCCTGTACTTTCCTTAATAAAAATCAAGATGCCATCTCAAATTAGGCATTACAGTAGGAGGTGACAGCTCTTTAGTTTTGTTGGTCTTATTTTCAGGTTAATTTGTTAAGATGTAATTCCTGGGATCCAATTATATGATTTTGAGCCTTGTTTCATCCCCTCACCTTCCGTGAAACTTTCAAAAACTTACTCATGGTTTTGGATCAACAGTTTGCTCATCTATCAGCTAAAAGCAATAATGATATGTCCTTTAAGTGGTAATTATATGGATTCAATGACTTTATACAGTTTTCATCCACATGTCCAACATGCATTAGAAACTTATTTTGAAGAATCTGAACATAAAATTTCAACCAATTCTGAAATGTGTACTAGAATTTATCCTGTTACCTTAAGTGATATTCACCTAAGACATTGCCAACACCCAAAGTGCTCTGCTTCAGTAATAATAATTTCACCTGCTTCACTGGGACATCAACCTGAGTTCTTTCCTTACAGCGACTTCACCAAGCCAGCTGTAACAATTTTTCAAATTCATAGGTCATCCAGCCTATTATTTTCTTTTATGCACTTGTTTTTCTCTTATTCTGTTTTTGCTGACTTCAAATTTTATTATGCTTCTTTTAATAATGTATAAATTATGAGATATGATTGACATACACAATGCATTATTCAATTTTTAAAATTTATAATATAAGTCATATCAATATCAACCATCCTCAAAATACAGCCCCACACTTCAAGCACAATTATTCCATTGTTTTTGCCACTTTCTGGAACTCTCCTGTGAGTCCTCTTCAGTGAGGTTTTTTTTTTTTTTATTATTACATCTCTGCAGTACAGATTGATTACATTCATCACGCCACATTGGTTTATACATTGGTTTTTTCAAATACTTCTATAGAAAAATACATATAGGAACTAAATATATACGTATATATTTACACACATGCATGCGCGCAGATAAAGATTTGTATATAGTCCTTTGTAGCCATAGGTTTCACATCCACAGGCTCAACCAACCATGGATAAAAAATAGGAAAAACCACTGCATATGTACTAAATGCATACAGATAATTTTATTGTCATCATTTCCTAAACAAAACAGTATAACAACAAATTTTGTGTCACTTCCATTTTATTATGTATTATAAATGATTTAGAGATGATTTGAAATATACAGGACACTGTGTATATGTTATATGCAAATTCTCATTTGTGTAAGAGACTTGAGCATCTGCAGATTTTGATACTTATCAAGTATCTTGGAACCAATCTCCTTTGAGGGAAATATTCTATTTGTAAATTGACTGCAAAGTTGATAAAATTGCAGTAAAGAGGGGTTGGGGCTGGGGATTTATCTCAGTGGTAGAGCACTTGCCTAACAAACACAAGGCCCTGAGTTTGATCCCCAGCACACCCCCCCAAAAAAAAATAAAATAAAACTGCAATTAGAAACATTTTATTTAAATAATGTGAACTTTGAAATACATTCAAACAGCACACAACTCATTTGTTTAGGTTATTGCTCTTTAAATAAGGTATGTTTTAGTTTAGTTTTTTTTTTCCCTAAATCTCAATTTTCTTTTGGAATGAACACTGGATGAATAGAAATACTAATACATGCATAGATACACTTTGCACATAGAGTAGTCATTTTAGCCACCTAAAAACTGATTAAGTTTCATTGAGACTTGATATTTGTTATGTTAGCTCACATCTAAGGAAATATCCTACAATATTTGAGTTTCAGTTTCTAAAATAAACATATCTGCAAATATCCGATGAATACTTGCAGTCTTGTCATAAAAAAAGACTCAGTGTTACTGTCTTAAATCTGAAATTTAGGATTCCTATGAAAAAGATTCACTTTTGGTTTGGTATCCATCTCAGAGCTAATAATGTGTGACTTACAGGTATAGAGGGATGAGTATGCCCGTCCACCAAACAGTATAGCCAGAATAACGCAATACACATGTTGGAAGAAACACTGAAGCAGTACAGGTTTGAAGTGAGCGCACACTCATGAATGGAAAAGATAGAAGAATGTTAAACATTAAATCCTATAAGATCTTACTCAAAATCATTTTATTCATCATATTTTTAGATGATTTTACAAAACTGCACTAATTACTACTTGTGTCTTCTTCCAATAGAACTTTGTACACACAGTGTATGCTGTTATAGAAATTGTCATATATGACATTATGATCTTATGTATGTGTCTCATTGTAATTGTGAGTCACTTCAGATTTTACCATGTTTTTAAAAATTTATTCAGTGATGAGAGTGAATCTAGAACATTTTAGCTCATTCACATATATGTTTGCTTAATAAATTCATTATCCTAGACATTGTTTTGTTGTAAATAAAATCCACACATGCTTTTTTTGCTTCCTCTCTTTCTCCCATCACTTCTTCCATCCTCTTACCATCTTGTTTTTTTTTTTGTTTTTTTTTTTTTTTTTTTTTTTTTTTTTTTTTTTTTTTTTTTTTTTTTTTTTTCTTTTTTTAACCAAGAACACATATTGGTATATTGTATACGTAATGTTCACATTCATTGTGGTTATTTTTTACCTGTACATGATGTATCTTTGTTTTCCCTCCTCTTACCCACTCCTCCTTTCTGTTCCCTCCTTCCCTATTTACAGCAGGTTTATTCATATTTTCTGATTTTTTCCCTTTCCTCTTTCTTTCCTTTTTCCCTTCTTTCTTTTCCCCTTCCCCCTTTCTAGTTCTTCTCTCTTTTCAATATTATCTTCATTTTATATAATATCTATTACACCACTCTGATCTTATTTACCCTTATGTTTACTCATATCAGCCAACAATTCGATGTGTATTCATCTTTGACGAAGGAGCCAAACACCCTCATTGGAAGAAAAATAGCCTCTTTAACAAATGGCGTTTGAAAAATTGGCTTGCCACATGCCGAAAACTGAAACTAGATACATGTCTCTCACCATGTACTAAAATCGAAATGGGTTGAAGATCTAAACATTAAAACAGAAACACTAAATCTCCTGGAGAATAAAGTAGAAAGAACTCTGGAAGACATAGGGATAGGAAAAAAAAAATTATGAACAAAACCCAGACTGCACAGGACATAGTACAAAGAATTAGTGCTTGGGACTACATCCTATAAAAAAGCTTTTGCACAGCAAAAGAAATCACCAATACAGCGGTGCGAAAACCCACAGACTCCCACCTTGTTCTGAACAACTCTTTTCCCTTACCTCATGCTTACACATACTCACTGCTACATTCAAACTGAATTTTAATCTGGTGGAATAGTTGAGGTTAAATACTTTGAGAGAGATGAGAAGGAAACCTAGAACTGGTCTGTGGGGAATTTCTGTTTACTTAGTATTCCTCGTGGAGTCCTCGTAGTTTAAGGAAATATTTCAAGATAGATAATATAATAAGAAAATTAGGGTATTATCATAATAGCCCAATATAACAAAGTATTAGATATCAGAATTGACTTTATATATTTTCCGATGCAATTTACTATTCTGAAAAGTTGACAAAGTTTATTTTATCAATGTAGACTCTTTACTCAGCAGTGAAAGCCAGATGGTTCCCTTGGGGAGCTCTACACTAGGCTTGCCAATTGTCTGTCTTCTCACAATTACAGTAACTTGCTAAATTGATTATTAACCTTCCAAAGGAAAATACTAGGGTGGGATATAAACTATAATGTAGTATACAATTTGGATTTGGCTTAATTTGGTATGGAAACCTTCATTACCTTCATTTATTCAATTTGTTATTTAGCAAACATATAATGATTATCTATTGGTGATTTTCTCATGATTGTAGTTTATATGCTCACCAGACCGGACTGTTACCACTTAAAAGAATTACGCACAATTTATTCTAAGAGATTGGAATTTCTTCCGGCTAATGAACTCATTCTTATGGAAAACTAGCAGTGTGCAGTTTGGGGCCAAATTTTAAAATTGTTTTGAGGGTACTGATGCTGAATAATTTAACGTAAGACTGTGACACTAATATGAAAAAAATTCAGAGGCTTTGGTAGAAGATCACTAAAAATACTTCTAAGAAAATATGTGGAAATGATTGAGTGCTTAATAGAAACGGAAATACAAATATTTGCTCAGAGATTAAAGATAAATTCAACTTCATTCGTATAAACTCATTTTTATATTTGAAGATGTTTTCTGCTTGCTTTTTTTCCACTTTCCTCCTTTCTGACTTTGGACAATTGCAAACTTTTAATTTCTTCTTTTAAAGTTGTAATTTAAAATATTAATTTTATTACAATAGGCAGCTCTGAGGCTAATGAAATTCCACATTTCATGTATATATAGAATTTTAAAATACATTGTGCTAACAAAATGCACACATTTAGTAAATACATTTTGTATACATATATATATGGTAATAAAACATTTATAGTTAGTATATCAATATTTTACTTCACCTTTTCTGGTTCAGGGACAACCACATTCAAATATTTAGCTATTATTACTAGTATTTGTTTTTATATTTATAAAAGGTATGCTATATTATCAATCTAATATACCAGCAGTTTATATTTTATATAAATTTTTTTCAGTGGAAAATGAATTTCCTTACATATGCGTCATGTAAAGTTATGCTAGATTTTTCTAAAGATCAACAGGTGTGTCTTAATTTTACTAATTATTTAATGTAAATTTTAATTTCTGCATCAATATTAAAGCATATGTAGGAGTTCTTTGATTAAAAATGAACTCATATTTATGGAATTAGTAACTGTTTCATATTCTGAGTTGTTTTGCTTTCTTTCTACTTTATCTTAATTACTTCCCATGATCTGTCAAGTCTCACGTTTCTCCATCAATTTCACTCCCAAGATAACTAAACATGCTAGATCAGATCATTGTTTTTCCCTTGATGCCCACACTTCTTACTACAATAAGCACTAGCTATCATCCTGGCCTACTACACTGTTATCTTCATACCACTCTTATCTAAATCTGGATATTTGAATGTCTCTTCTTTGCGTTACATTATATATTTCCTCAACTATACATTTTATATTAAATAGCTCCATGTCAGAGACCATATAAAATAAAAATTGTGAATGCTCGTGTTATTCTAGATGTCTTCCCTTCTATCCTTGCACTTGACCAGCATTTGGGTAAGTATATAATTTTAACCAAAATATGATTTTCCTTTAGAAATTGTAATTATGCTGCTAATGAGAAATCTGATGACAATGTAATTTAGAGCTTCTGTTGCTTTATTTGCAACAAGACCTATATTTTTCCTGTTCTCTTTATTCTGCTTATTTGAGGCTTCATGGTTGATACCACAGTGTATGTCTTACATGTGGTTTCATGTGTTGTGTTGGGCAGTGCA
>PVJO010030005.1:0-16048 GCA_004026905.1 Hystrix cristata
TGCCCAACAACCAACGAATGGCTAAAGAAAATGTGGTTTTTCTACATGATGGAGTACTACACTGCCATAAAAAAGGATAAACTAGAGTCATTCATATATAAATGGATGTTTCTTGAGAACATACTCTTAAGTGAAATAAATCGGACACTCATGAGCACACATCGAATTGTTTCTCTGATATGAGAAACCATAACTGTAAATAAGAACAAAGAGGTGTAATAGATATTATATAAAAGGATGATGGTGTGCAGAGGAGAGGAGGACTAGAAAGAAAGGAAGGGAAAAGCAGAAAGGCAACAGGGGAAAGAGAGAGGAAGGGAAAATATGGAAAATGATGAATGAACCTGCTGTAAATAGGGAGGGAGGGAGCAGAGGGGAGGGGCAGGGGAGAGGGGGGAGAACCAAGATGCACCATGTATAGGTACAGAATAAATGTAATGAATGTGACCACTGTATGTAGAATGTACCAATACATGTTCTTGGTGTAAAATAAAAAAAAAAAGAAATCACACAATCTGCACATGAGTGCTAGAGTAGGAAAGTGCTACATTATGGAAAGCCTCTTATGTCACTTTATAGAGTTTGAACATTTTCTCCTTGGTGATGGACAATAATTAAGGATTTTAAATGGTGTAAGTTTATGATCTGGATTGTATCTATTAAACAATATTCTTGAAGCAATATGAAGAATAAGTAAAAAGAGAAAAGACTGAAAACATGACCTATAGAAAGAGTAGCTGTCAAATTCTATGGTCTGTATAAAATATTTGGAGACACTGTATAAAAATATAAATTGTCAAGCCCTATCCTGAAAAATTTCTAATGTAGCAGAACTAAGGGTATTTAGTAAGGATTTTCAGGGAATTTGCTGCCATTGGTTGCCACTCATACACTAAAATAGGGTATTGTATTTTTCCAGGTAAAATATATTGAAGCTGTTATGTGACAAAGTTAATAGAAATAACCATGCTTGCGTGCATGCGTGTTTGTGTGTGTGTGTGTGTGTGTGTGTGTGTGTGTGTGTATGATGGGATGCATGTCTGTGTCCCCCTAAAATTGGCATATTGAAACTCAAATCCCAGGTGGATGATATTAGAATGTGAGATCTCTTGGCGGTAATTAGGTCATGAGGGAAGGTCACTGTGATGGGATTAGTGTCCTTATACAAGAGAAAGAAAACTAGCTAAGATGTAAGAGGAAGATGGCAGCTGTAATCCAGGAACAGGATCCTCATCAGAACTCAACCATGGTGGCACTTTGACCTGTGACTTCCAGCCTTCAAAACTGTAGAAGTATGAGAAAGAGAAAGAAATGTTGTCTAAGCCACACAAACTAAGACCGACCACACACACACACGCGCACACACACACACACACACACACACACACACACACACAAATTCTTGGTGCAGATTTCTGGTTTAATAAATTCTACAAACTTACAAACAACATTCTTGATGGTTTAGACATTTACGTTTCTTCTACAACTTGTTAGTTTAGGAAATTGTTAATAATGCATCCTTAACTTTAATTTTTGCTTCACTCCCAGGACAAAAACATCAACAGCATAGAGTAATTACTCAGATGATTACTGAAGGAAAAAGACACAAACACAAAGGGGGAGCAAGTGCCATCTTAGTAGAACAAAGGGAATATGAGAGTAAGATAAGACAGAAGATTAGTTATCTTCCAGTGATAATGAATTAAAGTTTAAAATTGTCTCAGAAAATTCAGACAGTCTTCAGCAGGCATTAGGGATCTAGGCCAGACCTCAGAGACTGGGTCAGGCTGGGAATAAAATGCATGTTATTGGTGCCAGCTTAGGGCAGAAGAGTGGACACAACCCAGGGAAAGTAAAAGACTAGAAGATTCAGGAAAAAATTGGGGAAACATTAGAGGCAAGAAGAGGAAGAGAATTTGCAAAAAGAAGTAAAAACCACGTAAGGCATAAAAAGCATAAATAGATCTTTCCCGTTACTGTGTAAACCAAGAGATCAATAGGGTGTCCAGTGATAAAATTACAGTGGAAGGTGTCAGATGCTTCAGAGAGGTCAGTAAGTGGGAGCCTGCGAATCTCCATGGATGTGGACCAGGTGGCTGCTGCTGACTTCCATAGGCAGCAATTTCAATGGAAGACTGAGAGGAATATGCAGGTTCTCATAACTGATAAGCAAAGGAGGAGAGTAAGAGAAAGCAGCACATGTGAACAAATACTTCTCTCAAGTTGCTGCAAAACAGAAAGAAAATAGGAGGAAAAATGTGGCATATTTTCAATAAGAGAGACTTGAACCTACTTTATAAACAAGAAGTAGCTGGTAGAGGACAAAAAAAGGAAAAGAGAATCATCATAGAGGTAGCATTACATTAAAGCCAAGGAAGAGGTGGGGCCTCTCGGATTCTGGAATTGGCATGAAGAAAGGGAGCAGGTGTGTGTGAGCACAATCTGTTTGGAGATCAGCTTCTGTGAAATAGAAGGAGTTTGTATGTGACATTCTCTACTGATTTTTTGCAATAAAATGGACAGTTATCTGCTGAGAGTGAAAGGATTAAAGCATGTAAAGCACTATGTGCTGAAAAATTACAGTGCAGCTCTCTTATCCCACTGTATTTAGTTATGGAAGAAAACTCAGTTTTGTAAAATAAAATTTATTTTGAACTGATAAAAACCTTGTACGATTAGATTAAACTAAAACTTTCTGCAGATTTTCTGATTTTTTTTTTCCTTTCTTTATTGGCACGCCTGCTGGCTTAGTGCTATGCATGCATAGTTTTCTTTGAGTCATCCAGCAGTGAAGGGTTTGAGGTCTTGAACAGCTGCATCAGAAATGGTAAGGGAAGGAAAGAACAGAGGCCGCAATAAATTTTACAACCTAAACCTCTTGTCATTCCAATACTTACAATTTTGTAATTTGCCTCCATCTGCTGATGAGACCTCTTACACGTTCATAGTCTTGGGAAAGGGCTGGGCAGTGCAGCACGGCCTGTTGCTCAGGTCTCACGTGAGGGAATTATCTTGTGGTTCAATCTGAGTCCCTGCATAAGGCCTTTGCTAGACATGTAGAGGAAATAAAAATATGCTTACACTATGATTTGATTAGATTAAGATTCTATGCTTACTTTGATTTGATTAAGATTTTGTGCTTATTTTGAGGCCTGTTTCAAAGACTTCCCATGCATGAACTCATTCAGTGTTCATACCAACCTTATGACACACGCACTATTATTAGTCTAACTTTAATAAAAGGTAACAGGGAAATGAAAATCTTAAGCAATTTGCCTAAGGCCAAGGCTATTAAATGGCAGAGTTAGGATCTAAACCCAGCAGTTTTCCATTTCTTTGTCAAAGTGAGAAATAAATGAGAAAAATTGAGCTACTGTGAGATGGCTGAAGGTAAAATCCATTTTCAATAGAGAAACAAATGTGGGGGGGGGGATGAGGAGGGCACTTTCTATAGTGGCAAGAATCTCAGCCTTGGCCTTGTCCTTAAAACGAACAAAATAGGTCATCTTAATTCATAGGCACAGGTAAGATTTAACGGTCCAGCCCTGTTAATCTCTGCCTATAAAAGAGTCAATAAAATGATAATGAATGTTTAATAACTTTGAATTAATGCCCTGTGTCAACTGCTCGATGTTCAATAGCCTTGATGCATTTTGCCCACTCGCTGTGGAACAATGATTGCATGTTATGGTCTGGTACAAGCCTCACACACAGGGACAGCGTTCCACTGCTTGTAAAGGCGGTGCCATTTAACTCCTGCAGAAAATTCACTGTAATTTTCCCACTCAAGTATTCATTATACTTTTGCATATGTTTCTCAGGTTGTAAAGTGGAAAGAAGGCCAGCTTGGGGGAAAATAAATAAAAAATGGAAACTTCCATAGATTTCTTGTTGTGGAAAACAGAAAAGCCGCAGGAGAGCAACAGTGGGAATGATTTTCTCCTCTCTTCTTTTTGCCTCCTGAGCAAGGCCCACCTCTACCTTGATGAAATATCCTTTTAATAGCCAGACTTTGCCTTGCTATTCTCTTCGCGTGGAATCTTCTCCCTGTCCCCCCGGTGAAATCCTATTTCAGAAATCATTTTGATTCCAAATTAAAATCTTACCTCTTCATGAAAGTTTGTTGATCAAATGAGATTTTCTACTTCTTTGAACCCCATTTTCATTTATGCCCTTCATATAGCATTTAGCATATTCTTCCCGCTCCCACCTTGTGTAAAGGGGTGCGGCTGACTTGGAAGAAGAGAATGGTAGTGATGATGTTTGCGTGCCCATATTCTGGCACCATCAGTCATGGAGTCTGGATACCTCCTGCCCCTCCCCAACTCCATGCCTGCCACTAGCAGCTTCACAAAAGGAGGATGAGCAAATGATCCAGGCTCATCAAAACACTGGAAATCTCGCTTAAAAAGTTAATACATGAGAGGGAACCTCCCTCTTTTGTGGTTGCTAACCTGGAAATATGTGAACATGGAACTGTTGATAATCATTTTATTAGCCATGTTAACCAAGACTGAGTGCAGAATGGTGCCAATTGGAGAGAAAAACCCAGTGCAAAGTTAGACTGAGTTCTCAAAACACCTTTGAGGCCCTGAAATAAGGTCTCACTGGAACTAGTTACTTTGTACTTCCCATTTACCTGAATCATATTCACTTTCACTTCATTTTTTGCTTATAATCATTTGGGTTGAATATTTTTTCAGTTTTATCAAGAGTCAAAGTGGGTAAACTCCTGCAGATTTATAAGTACAAGAAAGACCAAAATTCAGATGCTATCTTCTTTTTTCACCCCAGAATATGATACGGGGAGCTGAGAGAATGAATGAATCAGCGAATGAGTATTGCCTCGGAATACTGCCTTTAATTCTTTCAATCCATACACTGGAAAATCCAACTTCTCAGTTTCTACTACAACAAATTCAACTTATCTTTATTATTTGTAAGCTTAGTCTTTATTTTACAAAGAGTCTGCCCTGTTTGATGGACAGTTCTCCCTGACAATATGTTTTCCAGCGTGATATTTTATCCGAATATGAAAGAGAAACAACTTGAGCTGGTTCTGTGCAAGGCCCAGTTATGGAAAGAAAACTGGTGGATTCCAGACAGCTGGAAGATGGATGTAAGTCAGGGAGATGCCGAGGCACAATTCCATACACTATACATTTCAAAAACTCACACGTACATATGCTTCTCTCACTTAATTTTTCTTGGTTTCTTTAATTTTCCAGATCTTTATAGCACTGTTTCTACTTGATTCTTATTATAACTTTATAAGAAGTATTTTACATATCATAAAATTCACTCACTTATACAATTCAATGATTTGTTTTTAACATATTCAGTCTTATACAGTCATCACCAGTATCTAATTTTGGAACATCTTCATGACCACAAAAGCAACTCTATACATGTTAACATTTATTTACCATCCCTCTGTACTGCCAGTCCCTGGCAACTACTGATCTGCCTATGGTAGAAACTTCACAGAAACTGTATAATGTATGGTCTTGGTGACTGGCTTCCCTTGGTTATTGTAACATTTTCAAGATTCATATACTTTGTAGCATTTATCAGTACTTCATTCTTTTTATTGTTTAATAAAACTTCTTATATGGATACATTATTTTTTTGCTTATCCATTTACCAGGTGATGGCCATTTATGTTGTTTCCACAGTATATTATTATTATGAATAATGTTTCTGTAAGCAAGCCTGTACAAGTTTTTATGTAGCTAGAACTCTTAATTGCATGCTAATGAATAGAAATAGTGAGTATGTTAGTCACTTTCATGTTGCTGGGACAAAACATCCAACACAATTTAGAGCAGGAGAGATTTAACTGACTCATCATCTTGACGAGTTTAGTCCATAGTCAACTGGCTTTAAAGCGGAAATAACATGGAGAGATATGGTTGAGGAATGTTGCTCATCTGAAGGCAGCCAGGAAGCAGAGATAGAGGAGAGACCCTGAGGACAAGAATACACCTTTCCAGGTCACACTCACAATGTCCCACACTTCCAACTAGTCCTTACCTCCTAACAATACATAAACTCATCAATGAATGAATATGCCAGTGACTATAGTGCTGCCATGATTCCACCAACTTCCAAAATACCTGCTGCAGAACACATGAGACTTTTGGGAGTCATTTCAGATCTAAATAATAACATTCTGCCCCTGGTCTCCAAAAAGCCCATATCCAGCTCACTACGCAAAATTCACACAGTCCATTCTAAGAAGTGCCAGTCATAACAGTTCCGGCATGGCTGAAAAATACAAGTCCAAACCCCTTTCTGAGATTCAAGGCAAAATCAGATCAAAGACCAAAAACCAGTAAAGCAAAAGGAAAGTTAAATGCTTCCAACATACTCTGGTACAGGAAAAACATTTCCATTCCCTGTTGGCTAATGATTCCTTTTACTTCCTGCTCTGTCATGGCCTCAAGGTTATATAAGGAAGAGTGACTAACGACTTTTCTTCTCTCATGTCTTTGTTAGGTATACACAAAGCCTTGCATATGCTAAGATTTTTAGATTCTCAGATATATGTAGGTGCTTTTAAAGTTCCCGAATATTCCCTCTCCTGTTTCTCTCCTGAGTTGAGCTCTGAGTCAGATTAAATAGCCAACACACTGACTTGCTCACTTTCTGGGGAATCTATAAATTTGTACAAAATTGTACTGTGCGTTAGGGGTGCTTCTGTTTACGGAGCTCCAAATGCAATCACATCTTTCTGTTTTCTGCAACTCACTGGTGCTTGGCTACTGAACACCTGAGCTGGGGAGAGAAGAGAATGGAGATGTCCCCACATTAAATGTTACAGACCTTGCTGTATTATTGAGGTTCACTAGTTCTTTTGGGAAAATGACTCTCAGTTTATTTTGTGACAATGATTAATTGCCTGCATTAAGAAATGGTTTATTTCTGTTGTTTTATTTACACCTTTATTGCTTGAGAAGGAGAGTGAGTTCACAGAAGTCGCTCTGCCATTCTATAAGCTGATTGATGTTTCTTTCCATGTACTAAACTCTTCTTCCATCAAGTTAGTATTTCCCAAGTCTTCCCATACGGAAGACTTATAATTCTTTGTATTTTTTCCATGTATAGTGTCCTTATTAGATATTCAATGAATAATTGTATGTGACTGCACTATATATTTCCAAATGTTTCATGGGGGCAAAATTATGCCTGATTGAGAAACACCATTATACATTTGCAGGGGGTTGCTGAGGATTGAACTCAGGGCCTTGTGTTTGCTAGACAAGCGCTCTACTACTTGAGCTAAATCCCCAATCCCTGTTATACATTATTTTATTTCATTCTTGCCAAGCTGAATAGGAAGAATATTAATATTACTATTTTATCTGTACTTACTGTTTATTTTTGGCTTAGAGACCTGGATATACACCTTCCCAAGGTCACACAGCTAGGTAAGTGGCAAAAGTTGAAATTAAATCCAGATCTCTCTGACTACAAGGCCAGTCTTATTATAGTTTACCAATCAAGAGGAAGACCTTAGTTATTTTTATTTTCCTAAATTATGATATACCTTAGATCTTGTCAATATTTGAGGACATCACATTTTATTTATTCTATAATTTTATTGGTAGCTTTCGAACAAAAGTATTACACACTGGACTGAGGTTTGAAAGCCCCATTTAACTAACCAATCAGTTATAAATACAGGATTAACTTGTTAACTTTTCCCAATACGATGGCCTCAACCTAATGTTACTGGATTTGTGGGTTAGTAACTATTTTTTCATACTTTTGGCTTTAACAAGAAGCTCGAGGAGGAGGCTGGCATTGAATGTGTACCCTCACCCACATCATGTTTGTTTTGTCAGCAGACCACAGCAGGTGGTGTGGAGAGGCACCTCAGGCAGGCTTTCTCATGTCCTGTAGCTAAGGCAACAGGCCTGGATTCTGGACCCCCGTGTCCCATGGCTGAGGCAGCAGCACATCAGCCCCAGGGGGAACTACACACCTACTTTCCTCTTACAATCTTGGAAAAACATAAACCTTTTGAGTTGTCGTCTCAGGATTACTTATGATTGGATTTATATTCAGATAACTGATACACCTTCTGATACTTTTTTTTACAAAAAACTTTATTAATGAAATACTATGCTTAACAAAGTGCCTTCTGAGTCCAAGAACATGTATTGTAATCCTAAATTTACCACTAATCGAGTAGAGAGTCTTGAACAAGAAAGTCAGTTACTTTTTCTAAGCCTCATTTTTTTCTGTTGAGGGGAAAGAAATTATTAAATCAATTACTTTATAGAATCATTCTATAGGTGAAAATAATTAACATATGTGAAATCAGATTATAACTGACAAAGTTATTTGAAGTCTAGCCTTACTTGTTTTAATCCCCTTGCCTCATTTTTGATATTACTTTATTGCTATATAAAGAAACTAATCAGTGATGAAGGAGAAGAGATGTTGAGCTGTGTAAAGACAGGCATCATACTTTAGGGAGCATAAAGTAGCTGTTTGATTAATGGTTACCCACTCATGGGAATGCATTATCTGAGTTCATGTTCACTGCTTCCTGAAGAGCTAGGACAGCAGAACTCACTACGGCAGACCAGGGGGGACTGTAATACTCCTAGTGCCCTCAGGGGACTCTGGGAGCAGTCCCTAGAGTCCGTAGCTTTGTTGTCATAAACATAAATATTTATAATGGATTTGCTTGCTATTTCTTGGAAGGTTTGTGTGTCTTTAAAATCCCATCATTACGATGTACATTAATATTTTATTCGATTAGATTAGGGATGAGCCATATTTTATGAATAATCTTTGACAAACACACACACACAGCTGTGTTTACCATTAGCACTACACACTGTGATTGAAATAAAATTGAACTAAAGGCTTATACTCTCTGAGGCAAAGAATTACTCCAACTTTCTCCTTTGCTCCTTCTAAACCTGTTCTGCTGATCAAGAGCAGGTCAGAAACAGCTTTTAGTTTGAGTCAGTGTGAATCAGTTACAGGGTGGTATTTACTGAGAGATTTTTACTACATCCTCGGAAACCACACACATGTCCTTCTCAAGCATGTTTCAGTTTCTCTCCTAAGCTAATATACTTCTACTTAATGGTTTTGGAATTGATAGAATTAAAAAATCTAAAAATGTTTAGTTGCAAAAGATCTACAAAAATAATTAACCATTTTGTATAGGATGGCTTTGAATCTATAACTCTTCTGAAAGTGAATTACTCTTTGCCTATAGTCAAGGGGAACATTCGCTCTATTCATCTCATAAACCTGAAAGAGGTAGAGACCATTATAAATTCTTCCAACTTAATGTCTTGCGCCGCATCACATGCAGATGAACATGCACGAACTGATTATTACCATGAATGGTATAAGTACTACCTCTGTTTTTTTTTTTTTTTTTTTTTTTTTTTTTTTTAAAGACAAGGCCACACCATGTAACCCAGGCTGGCCTAGAACCCAAGATGAGCCTCTGCCTCAACCTCCTGAGTGCTGGGATTACAGGTGTTTATCACCATGCCCAGCTTACCTCTGTTTCTTAAAACAACATTTTCATTGCTGGATTAAAAGCAGGTGCTTATTCATATCTGCTGAATAAAATAGTAATGTGCAAATTAAAAGGCATTCACCAGGTCAAAATACTGAATCGCCACATGAATAAACAGTAAATTAGACATTTTCCTCATCAGTCCTTTGCAATTGCCTATGTGTATCAACAGCAAAAAGTCATCTTAAATTCACGAAGAAATAGTCTCAAGAGACTCTTTTCCCAATATCTATGTTTGGTTATGAGATTTCACTGATGCCCTACCTGAAACGCTTTGAATGTTAATATTTTGGTAGAAGATGAAAGTTTTTAAATTAGTCAGAAGGTATAAATGTATCTTTGTGAAAAAATACATATATATTCCTTTTCCATGCCTTAATAGAAACTCTACATGGCTTAGTGTCTTCCTTGTGTACTTTCATCAAAGAACTGTATTATTTCTTGTCAGCAAACGGGCAGCTAGTCATCAATTTCAATTAATCAAGGTGCTTCAAGTAACTGGGAATGTTTTTGCATTATTAAATGCTTCACCAGCAGCTTCAGACTTCCCCTTTAATGTCCTCAGAATGATTTAGCATTATTATTTTTGAATGAATTTCCACATGTGTTCATCCTTTCAAGTTGCATGTCTTTTGGTAAGGAAAACAACCAGCAGGAACCACTTCCTTCTGACCCTGTCTATCAGCCAGATCCAGAACCACAGAAGCATCTGAATTAGGTCTACTTATGCCCTTTTACAAAGAACAAATTGTTGTGGTCTAAAGGATTCCTTTTTTTTTTTTTTTTTGGATTCTTTTTGAATAAAAACATGCCACAGAATCTATTTTCCCATGACATCACATTTTTCATCCACTCTGGAATATTAATGTCTATTGAGTAAGAGATTTTTTAATACACTTGGATAAAATATACGAAGTAGTTCAGGTTTTTTTCCAGACACTTGTCATTTTTATCCTCTGGTATTGGGGACTGAACATGGGATCTCATCTATGCTATGCAAGAATTGTGCTACTGAACCACATCCCCATGCCTTTTTGAGACAAGTTATAAGGCTATTCTAAATTATTTTGAGACAAGTTCTAAGGCCAGCCTTGAACCCCAGATCCTCCTGCCTCAGCCTCCTGAATAGCTAGGATTATGGGCATGCACTATCATTTCTGACCCAGAAATTTGCCTTTAAAGCATTGAATAGATGTATATCTTATCTCCAGCAAAGCTGGACTATACAGAGAGATTTTGGTCATGATGAATTTAGCCTGAAATAAATTCATATTTCATTTAATGTAGATCTTATAGAAAGGGCAATTTCTTTCCTATTTGCTGAGAGTAATAATTACAATTCTCTTGACCTAGTTAAGGATGATTGTCTTTTGAAAATAGCATGGCGAAGCATGTATTAAATGAAAGCAAAGAGATTTTTCATGATTGGAAGATGTAAGGTAATCCAAGCCGAGTGAATGTGAAACAGGAAAGTTTAGAATCTTAAGTGAAAGCCAATAATGCACCAGAACTTTAGAAGGGACTTGCTTTATTTAAGAAAATCACAAAATCACAGATCGGTGCTCTGTAGTTGACTGGTGGCGGAGCTCAGAACATGCTATCCCAAAATATAACACTATGATAAACTGAGTACAGTAATTTAAACAAACAGAAATTGAGAAAACTGCAGGAGTAGGGAGGTCACTCTCTAACTTTTTTCTCCCTTTTCCCTTGAAACAGATCATAAGACTCACTAACATCTTTATCTCTGAAGATAGAGGAATACAAAGAAGGGAGTCAAAGAGCATGCCTAAGTCCCCACCATCAGTATGATTTTTCTCTTATTCATCTGTCTTTTGCTACAGAGACCCCAGCCATGAGCCTTCGGATGGGTCTTCCATGAGCCTTTCTTTTTCTTGCCTATGCTGAAATGCGTGGTTTCATAATGGCAGGAAGAACCACTGTATCTTCAATGCTGAGGTCAGCACTAGGCACGTGATAAGTGCTCAATAAATCCATGTTCAATGTGCGCTTAACTGAGGCCAATGGGTGGCCTTACACCAGAGCTTTCCTCTAGGACTGGTACCTCATGGTTAAAACATAGGAGATTAGGGTGTAGCAACGCTGGCTGGGGAAATAGGTGTGACCTACTAATTACAAGATCCTGGAACACATGCGCAGGACAGTTCTCAAAGTCCTGAACTTGCACTTCTCAGGAGAACTTGAGCAGGTTTTCAATAGGACAGCCTAGACCTGACGTCCTGAGGAGTGGGATCCCAGCACTCCCTCTCAGGACCCATATGTAGAAGTTCTTGCTTAGCAATTACTTTTTCAAATAAACTTTGTCACTGCTTTTAGCTCATTTTGTTTGATTCTTTATTTGACACAAGAAGAAACTGGAATCCAACTCCAGAAGGAGAGGCAAGCACCCCAGAACCCAGTAACATTTAATTGGTGAGCCACTTTTAGAAGGAGCTACCCATTATCAGTAAGGCTGCAGAAAGTAGGAAAGATGGGATCTAGTTAGCAAAACTGGTCTAGGATAGATGTGCTGCTGAGGAACTAAATTTGTCTCTTGAATTTTATTCTTATAAATTGTTACAATCAAATTCCTTCACCACAAATGGTTTGTAAATACTCCCTCTTATCCCAGTGAGTGAACCTGAGATTTATATGTTGTAATAAGAGGATAGAATGCTCTGAAAGAAAAACACTTGAAGGTTAAAAAAAATTACTTGAACTTTAGTTCAGAGGTAAATTATAAATTCTGACTCTATATTTACCCTCAGCTGGTTTTCGAGAATTACCAAAAATGTATATCCAGAGATAGCCCATAGAATTGTCTTTGATAATGAAAATGTTCTATAATCTATCCTGCTCCATACAGTAGCCACTAGCTACATTTACCTGCTGATCAATTAAAACGTAGCTGATGCAGCTAGGAGTTGAATTTTCACTTTTACTTAATTAATTTGAACTTGAACAACTGCATGGGGCTAGTGGTGGCGTGTTGGATAGTGCAGTCGGAGAGCTATGTTACCTAAAGCGATGTGTTTACTGCTGGGATAAAGGACAGGATGTCAAGGCAGCAGATTCTTCTTTGATAATTTGTTCCAAAGTCAAAGAGGGCTGTTGGTGGGTGGCACTACATACCACCAAATGGATACTCTTTCAAATAGGAAAGTTGTGTTTTCTTTTACAAGAGAAAAGCAAAATCAATCTTTTCCTTATCACAAAGTAACTACCAAGTCCAAATACAGGATCCAAAGGAGGATATAATAAATCTAAGTTTTCCAGAAACGAATTTAGTGAGCAAAAACAATGAAAAGTTTGTGCTGTTTCTGATGAAAAGGGAATGTTTGGCTTCCATTGTCAAAAATAGCACTTAGATATGCAAGCTTACCTCTGACCTTCAGATCTGATAAGGAAGATAAGAGGCCCTTATCGCTAAACCTCAGATCTGTCAAATCTGGGTCACATGAAGCACTGCGTTCCTCTCTGATAAAGAGTAAAGCGTCTGCAGAGGAAAGGGCCAGCTCCATCAGACCACATGCACAGATGGAGGTGGGAAGAATTTCCAACAGCAGTCTGAGAGTGAGATACAAGAAGAGAAAAATGAGCACAATGTGGTTTATGGTTGTTCAAAAGAAATAAATAAAATTTAAATCATTATGTTTCTATTTTGTTTTCTTACTTAGGACACATCCTCAGTAAATATGGATTCTCATAGACCATGCTGACTGGAGTGAAATTTTAAAGAGAAGTTTGTTAATAATTACCTAAGAACCATTCAATTACGCATATTCTGACCCAGCAGTTTTGTCTGTAGAAAAGTATCATAAGAAATAATCATAACTATGCAATGATACCACTAAAAGCAGTTCCCTGAAGCTGCAGTTATTGCACCATTAATTATAATGGACAAAAATTATAATTGCATGTCTATCAATAGAAAATTGGTTAATTAAATTGTTACTTCCATATAAAGAAGATTATAGAATCATAAAATAATGTGTTGGAAGATTCCTATAAAAAATTCGTAAGAATTCTACCATTTTTTTCCTTTTGTATAGCAGTATTTCAAATGTGTTTTTCAGTACATCTTCAAACTTTCTTGAACATATTGGTTTCTTGAATATATGGGTTTTATAATAAAAAGGAAATTATTTTTTCAACATGTTTGTAGTATTACTGTTTTACCATTAAGGTTTGTTCTTTTGTTATCCTAGGTCAAAAGTTGTTACTGACTTCATTAACAGGTAGAGATCATTGAATAGAAAAGTAATTTTTTCTGACACCTCTAGGAAGTGCTGCCTCTTGCTGATGTAGGAGAACCTTCAGCCATATGAGCCATCACTAAAATCTATAGCCAGTGTGCAAGCTGATCTATCTACTAATGGTTTTCATCTGCCTTCACATCATCTTTAACTATTTCACACATAATATCCTATACTTATGCCCAGTTGACAGTTTCCTTAATTTCTCCTTGTAGAGACTTGAATCTCTAATTCAATGACTGGAGGAAATGACCGTCAAAGTACATGTCTATATTACTCCATTCTGCCTAGTGAACAAATCAGAATAGATATTCCAGAAAGTATGAAGTCAGGGCTACAAACCCTTTGCTTCTGTCTCTACAACGCCATTTGTGAGCACAAGGAATTTTTGTATCTTGATGCTTTCTGATAGTACCAAAGCAACAAGAAAAAGGGAGAGAAAGAGAGATGAAAGTAATCTCACCCCAAAGAAAGGCAGAAAGAGGAGGAGGAAGAGGAAAAAAGGAAGGAAGGACAGAGGAATGGAGGAAGAGAGCAAGTGAGGGAGGGAAGTGAAAGGAAAATAAAAGGAAAGAAAAGAAAGGAAGAGAAAAGAAGAAAAGAGAAAAAAGTAAAGAAACTGATAATGTTGATGTAAGAGTCATGGAAGGGACTAGAAGAAGTCCGAGTCCATCCTCATTTGTTTTGATTTCTCATTCTCAAAACCACAGTCAGTTTTCCAATTTGCTACCTCCACCCTCGCTGGGTTAAAGTGGTGTGTGTTAGGAAGCTTTTGCAAAAATGAGATTATATTGCCAGGAATGAACCCAGAAAGAATGTTCTCATAACAAAAGGACATGTCATGCCTCTCTCTCTCTCTTTTTTTTTTTTTTTTTTTTTTGTAGAAGCCAAATCTCATGAAACAACAAACATATATTCCCAGGAGTGGCAGGACATGCCTTTCCTATCAGTGTCACTTTGGAGAGAATGTACACAAGTCGTGGGAATATCCAGAAAGCTGAGTCTGCTGCAGAGACACTGATAGCTTACTTAGACTTCAGCTCATACCAGCATTAGTGAATAATTTCTGTACATATTTTCTGAAGTGAATTCCATTAGAAAGCTGAAGGTGCTGCTTAAAAGTAGCTCATGAGTCGCTTACACTCAAGTCGTAAAATACAGATCTCATAGCACCCACACTTCTGCACAGTATGTACCACATGAGTAATCGTAGTTCAATATCTGTTCATCTCACATTGCTACCAGACTTCTACTTTCAAGGTTTATGCCTTTTTTATTATTCACTATTGTACAATTTGTGCCTGTTCTGTCATGGGACAGAGATGATAAAGAAGATCTGTACACTGAAGAATGAATAAGTGTTTGACAGAACGTGAGAGAAGACCTCAATTAAAATGGGATAAAGACCAGTGCTGATATGATGCCATGTCCACAGTAAAGTATTATGGATCTGTTTGTTGTATCTTGTATCTCTCTAATAAGCTGAAAATAAAAATGCTAATAGTTATTCATTGAGAATGCACTATGTATTCCAAGGCATTTTTCATACCTTGTACCACTCAATTCTAACAAGATCTCTACAAAGTAGAAATCCAGATCTCGATTTGTGGATTAAAAATGGAAGTACAGCAAGTGGTGGTGGCTCATGCTTGTAATTCCAGTACTCTGGGAGACCGAAGCAGGAAGATCTCAAATTTGAACACTGAATGAATGATTTAGCAATTTAGTGATGCCCTGTCTCAAATTTCAATAAATCTTAGATAGAGCTGGGAATGTACCATAGTACCAAGCCCCTGAATTCAATCCCCCGTACTACAAAAACAAAAACAACATCAAAAAAGGAAGTGTCAAGTATTTAATTTTCTCAAGATAATAACTACATAGCAAATAATAGACTTCTGATGATGATTTAAAGAAAAAAATGGTGATTTAAAGAAAAAATGCAAAGGAAGACCAGTTTAATCCGTTTATGTTCTTTTCATTGATTAAGCCCCACTCCCTTATAGAAAGGAAATTTAAATGAATGTGTCACCTCCAATGATGGGGACTGGAAATGGACCATCACCAAGCCCGACTTTGTCACATTCTCCTTTGTCAACACAGATAGTACACGACACTCGACACTAAACACCAGGTCAGGATATAACCACTTCTCCTACAGGGGGCGACCCTGTGCCCCATCTGACCTTGATTTTATTAAAGTTTCCTTCACAGATCAAGGAAAACAAAAAACCCAAGA
>PVJO010030006.1:0-16033 GCA_004026905.1 Hystrix cristata
CATTTATATCTTCTGCCCAGACTTCCCTTCTGGACTTCTTTCACATTCGTATATTACTGTATACTGACATTTCCACTTGGATAGTTAACATGTGCAAAACTGAAAATGATTTCAGATCTTCCTCCTTCCTCTCCTTTATTACTCTGTAGTCTTCCCCTTTTCTGAAGGTGGCAATTCTATTCTTTAGTTGCTCAGGCCATAAACCTTGGAAACATCCTAGACTATTCTCCCATACCCGGCTGCTCTCCCACCTGGCTGCTCTACCTTAGAAACAGGTCTAGAAAATAGTTTTCCAAACCATTTCCTCTATTTCCACCACGATCCAAGTCACCCTGACCTTCAGCACAGATAAATGGAATGGCCTGCCAACAGCTCTATTTCTGCCTGTGCTGCATTAGGTCAAGAAAGCAGACAGATCCTTTTAAAACACAAGTTAGATCAATTTACTCTTTACTCAAAACCCATCTTATTCAAAGTAAAAACTAAAGTTCTAACAAAAATCCCACAAGGCCTTATATAACCTTGCCCCATTTTACCTGAGTATCTACTGTTTCTCTAATCCCTGTTCATTCTTTTCCAGCTAAACTAGCTGGTATTCTCCAAGCTCAAGGTCTCCGTGGTAGTTCTCACGGCTCTTTCTACATGGCATCTTTACCACTTTCCTATCTTCACTCAAATATCTTTTTTATGGAGACCCCTGCAATCTCCTACCATACCTCTAGCACCCCCATTCCTTTAACTGCTTTTAGTTTTTCTCTGGTACTTTCCAATAACTGCTATATACTTCAGCTGATGTGTCTTCTCTTGCCCATTCCGATGTGAGCTTCACAATGGCAGAGACTTTCATTGTTTTTTAAGTATTTCCTCCATGGCTCATGGCAGGTACTTGAAATTGCGTGTACACTATTCTAAAGACCCATGTCCATGTAGTCCTATTCTGCTTCTTTCTCACCAAATTGAACTACCATATCATATCATTGGAGACCAAAGGTCATATTTAAATCTATTTTAAAATTCTAAAATTTCTCAATTACCCTTAGCCCACCATCCTTATTTTCAAATTCAAAACTCAACCAAAAACTCTCACTAAAGATATCACAAATAGTTCAGATGAGATCCAAATATTAAGTCTCAAGGTCTCAGACCTATCGGATGAATTCCAGAAAGTCCTGTAAGTTCAGTTTCTGTTAAGTCTCTGGGTTCTCATTACTGAAGACATACTAGACTTTCTCACACCTCAGAAAAATCTAGAACCAATCCAATTTCCTAGGCTCCTCAAGTTTAGGGATGATTTGAAAGCAATCCTAAGTATAAGTAAATAATGTGAAAATGCTTTACCAACAGAGAATGGCTCTGTCAGCATCAAGTGTTATTAAAATGAAACTTAAGGAATGTCATTAAGAAGATAAATTTGCGGAAATAGCTGAGTTCGGATGGAATCGAACTGCGCTGTGAAATAATTATGGTTTAAGTAACTGTACCACGGAAAATGCAGGTCCTGAACTGAACTCCTGAGCCTGCGATTGGACACTACGTTTCCTATCTTAGTAACAGACAGACGTACTCCGCAAGAGAGAGCACAGGCCGGCCCGAGAGCACGGGGAACGGTGTCTGGCCAACCCCCCTCAGCCCGGAGGAAGGCTTCACCCGCCATCACCGCCGGGGTACACTTCTCTCGCCAGTCATTCACCCCTCCTCACCACACCTACCAGTCCCCCAACCTTCTTCTTCCAGACACTTCCTTCCTGCCCCGGACACACACGTACCCTACTAGAAGCGCCGGCTCCTCCCCCGGCTTCCCGCGCAGGTGAAGACGCCGGGGTCGGGGCTCTGCCGCCTGGCACACACAGTCCTGCAGAGACCCGAGAGCACGAGTCCAGAGAGCGCGCGCAGCCGCAGGAACCAGCGGCGCCGAGGTTGGAGCGTAGCCCTGCTGTACTTCCGCCCTCTGGCACCCGGCTAACACAACCGGCAGCGCCGCGCAACCCTGCAAGTCCAACTCAAATCCAGTCACGCTCGGCGCCCAGAGATGACGTCATGGAACCCCACGTGGCCTGCCCTCTGGGACCCGCCCATCGTCGCGAGGCGCCCGAGCCGCTTTTGAGCATGCGCGCCCCGCGAGGCGTGCTGACAAGGAAAACCTGAATTTGAACCTTCCCTGTTACCTGAGTCCCGCGTCAAAATGTAGTCATTGGTGCTTGGGGAGAGTCTTGCTACCAAGAATTTGGGGAGATTCTTTTAAGGATCCTGCCACTGGATTCTTTTGGAAAGAATCTTGAAGGTCGACTGACACTGCAATCGGTTGGTAGGTTACAAGTTAGTGGAGCCTAACTGACAAGTCTTAAATGAAATCAAACAGAAAATGTCGGGGCGCTTCACATATGTAAAAGGTAAATATTGTTTCCTGAAATTTTTACTTCAGAATATATATACGGTATGAACTGGGTAGAATATGAATTTCTTAGTAAGGGAGACAGAGAAGTTTGAAAGGCACAGTCGTCATCCACTCCAGCTACTCACAGCAGAAATCCCCTCTAGCATATCCCTAACAGTCAGCTACTAGTCCCTGTAAGAAAGATCCTAGGAGTAAGGTGAATCACCTTTCCAATGGCCAACAAGAGTGTATAGAGTTTTCTTTGAAATGTACTCAAACAATAAAATGGATTGAGATGGATAGGATAAGTATGTCATTAACTGAGTAAAATACAATGTAATAGTAGAATATAAGTGACGGTTCACTATCAATGGGCATTTACTGTAAAATTCTTACAACTTTGCTACATGCTTGAAATTTTTCCCAATTAAATGCTAGGGGGAAGGGTATATATGGAAAACCATAATAAGTATAAATGATTACACGGGCCTAAAATCCAGCTTCCTTTAAGTTTTGCAAGCTGACCCTGTTTTCTTTTCTCCTTTAGTCCCTCTTACTTCATCTACAACTTCCAACGGAAATATCTAACCCCTCTTCTAAAGGACAGCATTTCAGATATGAAAACATAGTTCTTCCCCATAACCCACTCAGGAATAAAAATTGTTAGTTCTTTTAGCATATTTTTCATATACCATACCTTTTTTTCTGAATATGGTCCAGTTATCAGAGCCCTCATTAAATGGTTGTATTCTCTCTTATCTGTCGATTATGCTCCCTCAGGAAAAATTTCGAAGAGAATTTCTTATTTAAAAAGAATTCTATATTTGTTTTCTGTCGTTTCCATTTGTTAACATGTCTTCTCTCCCAATCGGTAACTCTGCATCTTTATTATTTTTTGTGAAGATAATGTTTAAGAACTCTTTTTGGTTAGGCGTATTATTTTCTTCTAGCCTCAGCCCATTTTGAGTGACTCTTAAGAAAATATTTGCCTTATGAGAATTTGCTGATAAAGTCCTCTTTTCAGCAAAAGTCACATGGACAAATCTTCCAAAATTCTGAGTTCAAATAAGAGATAACAGAAAAGTCTTTGTTAGTAATATACTCTCTTTTCTTCTCATTATAATTGTAAGGTCTGCCCCCACCACCCTCCGTGCTGGGTTTTGAAGCCAGGGTCTTCACACCAAACTACATCCCCAGCTTTTTAAAAAAAAAAAATAAGTTACGCTCTAATAGTTTCTCTAAGTTGCTAAATTGCCCATGCTGGGCTTCAACTTGCAATCTTCCTGCCTCAGCCTCCCAGAAGTATTAGAATTACAGGTGTGTACCACAACATCCAGTCTGGGTTTTATTTTTGCATGTCTCACAACTTATAAGAGTCAAAAATAATGAGATTTCTTTATTCAAAATTTATTTAAATCTGCTTTCCTAAAATCTAAGGTATTTCTCCTACCCTCCATCCCCCATGAACTCTAATATGCCGTTAATTCTAATAAACCTATTCCATCTGCTCTCTTTAATCTCTCCTGCTGGTTTCAGAGGATGAGTTAGGCCAATATTAATTATTTTACTTCAGTTCTAGTTTCTCTTTGCTCCAACAAATTATCCTGTCTCCCACATTGTTTTCCTCACTCCTGGTTTCTTCTTTCAGCCTATGGACATGCTGAAATATTCTGCCATTCTGCTGAAATCTTTCTTTAATCTTCACCACTTCATACCTACACTGTTAGGATATCTTCTACCTGGTGTCCTTGCTTCCAGTCTTGCTCTACTTGTCGCAGGGACCATCTCATTTTTACACTGATTTCAAGCAGTGTGCAGTTTCTGAAACACATTCTAAGCAAGTCACTCTTCTGCTTGAGACTTTTTAGTGGATTCCTTGCAGGCAAATTCCAAGTTACTTAGCATGATAAACAAGATGCTTTATGACTGATTTCTTCCTTTTAAATTCTTTTGCTTGTACTCAGAATCCGATAGCAGCAAATGTTTTGTGGTTCTCCTGGTCACTGAGAACAGGTCGTCTATCTGTGCCCTTGTTCCTGCTGTCCCTGCTGTTGTCAGGGGTTGTGACTGTCTTCGGTTTGGTATCCCAAGAATTGAGCAGGAGTGAAAGCATGGATTTATTAGCCAGGATTCACTTCTCAGGGTGGGAGCAGGCCAGTGAAAAGAGCTCACAGCCCGAAGAAGCCAGCTGTCGGAGCCTGTATGTGGTTTTTATGGGACAGGAGTAGCTCTTTGAACTAACAAGGCAATTCACTCCAATCAGAGACAAGCCTCTTCCCTTTTGCTGTTGGAGGGGAGAGTTTCTGTCCCTATATGGACCCTTGAGGAACTGTCATGGTGCCCAAACCCCTTGGGGGTGTGTGTAAAAACCATAATGTAGATGAGATTATAATTAATTATAATTGAGTTGGGGTCACTCTCACTTATTTAGGATATTCTGTAGCACGTGGGTCCTCAGGCATGGCTCAGTCATTAGAGGTGGGAACTCTTTGTAGTTTCTAGAGAGCTTACTTTGGACTGCCCCAAAAGCCCACAGTACATGCACCTTCGGGTCTTTCTTTGTTTGTCCAGCTGTTAGAACTGGGTTCTCAGTGTGGTTTATGGACAGCCACCTTCCTCTTTTTCCCCTCTGCCCTTCAGGTCCGCTCCTGTCAGGAATTTCTCCTTTCTACCTCCTGCCTGACTGCTGCCTAGAATACTGTCCCACCCCAGGCCCACAGTCACATTTCTTCTTTCTCACTTGACATATACCACTTAGGGTTTGTTCATTTGGGGATTTTTTTTTTCAGTACTGAGGATTGAACGCACACCCTTTGTACTGAGTTACATACGTAATTTTTTTTTAATTTTTAATTTTGAAACAGGGTCTCACTATCACCAAGTTGCCCAGGCTAGGCTCAAACTTTCTACCTCCTGCCTCCGCCTTCCAGAGCACTGAATTTACAAGCATGTGCCACCGCACCCAGTTTCCCATTCATTCTTTCTCCCCCCCATTCATTCTTAAGACTCGTTTCATATTTTGGAAAGGTTTCTCTGATCCATTCAATCTGGGTTTGTGGTCTTCATAGTTTCCTCAGTGGTTTTTGAATACCCAATGTCAAGCATGATGCCTGGCATGCAATACATTATTTGTTGACATAAATGAAGCTGAACATATGCTCTCTCTTCCAAGAGTCCTATGACTTTCACCTCACAAACTAAACTGTTCCTTATAGCTTAGAGTTTAGGTAAAAGAAAAGTAGCTGTTTCCTTTATTATAATACTTCATGAATTCCCAAGGGAGAAACTCAGGGAAAGTTGGAAGGAACTGAGATTGACTGCCATTAATGGAGTGGAGCTCCAGCAGCCACCTTACCGTTTAAGGCCTCTACCACTACCACATCCTGTCTCAGCACCAGTTTTATGGTCTGCATGGGGGAAGACATTGCTGCTTCTTCCATATTGCTTCATACTCTGCAGCACATTCCCAGAACACAGTCATACTTTGGTTCCTTTCTCTATTTATACGTCTTTATTCAAATGATGTACCTCTGCTAGATTGGAAACTTCTAGAAAGCAGGGATAAATTCCAATACATCAAAGCTACAAATTGCTGAGTTGGGAGGATTATAGACTTTTCCTATAGCATTGCAGAGTATTCTAAGTTAGGTAGAAATCAACAGACTGAAAGGGACCAGGCCCTCCACGGAGTCAGGGCAAAAGACGAAACACATAAAAATTGTGGCTGGAAAGGAAATGGAAGGGAGCCAGGCCTGCGAGCCTCCCTAAAGATAGCTAGCACCTTGAGATTGTACTGTAATCAGCACCACCTGGTCCAGTGAGCCTATATAAAGCCATCAGTTATATAGATGGGTGACCAGAACACCATGACCCAGACTCCTATCCCTTCCCTGAGATGCCTCTAATGTAGAAAGAGCCTACATTAGAAGTTAAAGATAAACTAAAGTTAGCTGTATCTGCCATATACTCTTGCTATGTGCCTCATTTCCCTATTGGCCCAATATTAGCTAAGCTACTATACTTGGAACCCCATAGGTTCCCATAGGTTGGCCTCAGCTTGGCCCAGAGTGGTCTGATATGTGGTCATTTTCATGTATAAAAAATTCAGACAAAGAACCTTGGCAGCAGCCCACTTTCAGACCCCCTCCTGTCTCTTAGGAGTTTTCTTTCAATAAACTTTCGCTACTCTTAACCTCCTTTGGCCTCATATCCATTCTTTTGTTATCGAGAGACATGAACTTGGAACATGTGACATCTGATTGGGAGTCACTTCCCTGTAGCAGGAGGATCAGAAGTTCGAGCCCAGTCTGGGCCACTTGCTGACTTAGCAAAATCCTGTCTCAAAATTTTTAAAAATTTAAAAAGAGCTAGGTAAATGGTAGAGCACTTCCCTGAGTTCAGTCCCCAGACCTGGGGAAAAAAATTCAAAGAACATATAAATAAGCATGTATTTCACAGGCACTCACGTCCGCACAGGAAAGGATTTCTGACTTATCCTGGAGTCTGACAGCACTGAGCGCACACACAGCCAATGATGAGCTGCAGCAGAGTGGCAGGTGTTTCCCTTTAGGCTTGGCATTCCCCTCTCCAACCACTCCATACTGTCGCTTACTTGACTCCTCCCTGAACACTAGAGACAGCAGGGCTTAACAAGCCACAACCCTGTACAGCATTTGTTCCCCCTACACACACACACACACACACACACACACACTGGACAGCAAACCTAGGGCCACTCTTCCCCTGAGCTACATCCCCAATCCCTCTTATTTTGACACAGGGTCTTGCTAAAGTTGCCTGGGTAGGGCTTAAATTTACGATCCTCCTGCCTCAGGCTCCCAACTGCTGGGGTTACAGCATGTACCACCATGCCTGCCTCATTCCTGGCCCTTTTTATTTTTACTTTTTATTTTGAGGCAGGATCTTGCTAAGGGGTTCAAGCTTGAACTCATAATCCTCCTGTCTCAGCCTCTCATATCTGAGATTATAGATGCACACTACCATCCCATATGCAAAAGAAAGGCCATAAAGTGCTTCCTTTAAGTGAAAAGATAAAAGTGCAATAAGATAGTTTGAAAGACAGACAAAGACAGCATTCACATAACTTGTTATAGTATTTTGTTATAATTCTATTTTGTACGTTACTTGCATTCTCAAGGCCTAGTTTTTAAAGTTAAACTTTATTATAGTTGTGTATGTGAAAGAGAAGACCATATGTTAAGATCTAAGATGTTTGGCATTCTTTAAATGTATCCCCCAGATAAGGTGGGGTAGTAGTACATTCATAACTACTTATTATTTAATTGCTCCCATTTTTTTTCCTATAAAAAGCTTTTATTAAAACTAGGACGAGCTGGGTATGGTAGTGTACACCTGCAATCTCAGCACTTTGAGAAGCTGAGGCAGGAGGATCATAAGTTCAAGCCCAGCCTGGGCAACTTAATGACTCAGCAAATACGTGTCTCACAAAAGGAGAGGGGCTCCCAGCGCCACAAACAGAAATGAACCAGGATAAGCCAGTGGTGGTGGCACACTTGTGATTTTTTTTTTTTTTTTTTTTTGGTGCACTTGCAATCTTGCTACTCAGGAGACTGAGGCAGAAGGATCACAAGTTCAAGGCCAGCTTGGGCAACTTAGTGAGAACTTGTGTCAAAATAAAATTTAAAAAGGACTGAGGATAAAGTACTTGCCTAATATGTGTGAGGCCCTGCAATTTCCAGGACTGGGGAGTGAGCGGGGAGTAGACAAATCACTCAGGCAGTTTTTCAGTGTTTTTTAAATGAAATGGAAAGAAAAAAAAAAAACTAAAGTAAAATTTAAGCACGAGAGAGAGAGAGAGAGAGAGAGAGAGAGAGATTCCCAAAGCAGCAAAACAGATACTTGCTATAACATGTTGTTGTCACCAGGTGTCACAGTCTGCCCAGCAAGTGAGGCTAGTCAACAGCACTCTCAATGATGCAAATAACAGTGTTTCCCAGAAGGAGATCTCTGGTTATTGTAAGAGAGCTTATGATATCCTAAAGAAATTCTCATAACAAAATTATTCTAACTTGACAAAGGGAAAAAGCAAAAAACTTGTCAGTACTAACTCTGATCTTTCTCAAATCTCTTCTCCACATTGTTTCGCTAGTTTGTTCTGGATAATAGGGTAGCACAGCATAGCAGAGTAGACGAGGACATGGCTTCTTAAAATCCTGCTGTGACATTTATTACCTGTGTGGCCACAAGGAAAATGATTTCACTAGGACTTGTTACATAATTTGTAATGCCCAGTGCAAAATGAAAATGAAGACTCTTTGCTAAAAGGTTAAGAATCTTAAGATGACAACACAGAACCTTTAAGTGAGCGCCAGGCCCTATGCAATTGAATGGATCACAGGTCCAAGAACCTGACTTTTATGTAATTTTTTTTTTCAGTGCTGGTGATGAACCCAAGGCCTCACGTATGCTAAGCAAGTGTGCCGTCATCCCACTAAGCTACACTCCAAGTCCTGTTAATATGTCATAAAAGAAAATTTCTAAGATATCCTACGCTTAATTAAAGGGCTGGAGGATGGAGGGAAAAGAGTTAGAAATTAATCAGTTAACAGTTGCTGATAAAATAAATGGTTGCTGATGAAACCAACACAAAGATCCTTTCTATGGGAAACCTGGATCCTATGAAAGCCACCACTAAGGCCATCATGTCTTGTTCGCATACGAACTTCCTACACTGTTAACTCCAACCAATCCAGAACCATGAAGAACTTCTCCATATGGGCTACGCTTTTAACCGAAAAGTTTCTTGGTTTAGAGTAATCCTACCTATCTTGTCTGTAACTCAGACAGCTTAGCTTCAATGCAAATAACTTATGCTGTCTTTTCCTGAATTTTCATTAAAACATCCCCTGGCTTTTTAGGTCCAGTGAACAATTCTCCCAGCTTTGCTGCTGACAGTTTGCAGAACTTGCACTTTTTTCTGGCTATCATTTGAGATGGCTCAATAAATTCTTTTATTACAAAGATCCCATGGTCTACTCCAAGCCTCCACTTCTCTATTTTCCTCACAATAAAATGAGAATAATGATAGCACCTGCCTCATGGGCTTGTAAAGATTAAGTGGCATGATGCACATGAAACATGTATCACAGTAAGCACATAGTAAGTGCTCAATAAAAGGGAGATGTTTTATCCCCTGTATTAGCCTCTGCCTCTCCTCCCTCGCACTGATACATTTCACAACCTGCAGCTGGAACAATCTTTGGCATGGTTCTCCTCATGGCCCTGTTCTGTTTTTACAGAAACAAAATCCTTAATACCTGCAGAACAAAATCCCTAACCCTTCTTTTCCTTTCTTCTCCTTCTCCTTCTTCTTCTTCCTCTTATTCTTCTTTCCCTTCTTCTTCCCCTTCTTCTTCTCCTTCTTCTTCTCCTTCTTCCTCTTCTTCCTCCTCCCCCTCCCTTCCCCTCTCCCCCCACCCCCACTTCTTCGTAGTGAAGTTTTATTAGAGATAGCAAAAAAAATGGGCTCTGCAGAGCAAGTTTGGGCCAAGTAAAAGTAGGACAAGAAGTATACCCTACAGTGTGAGGGCAGCCCACTATGCAAGAATGAACACAGTGGCCCAGAATCTAAACTTCTTGATTTAACTCTAATGCAATTTTCCAGCTTCATCTCCCATCACCTGTCAGACTCCCTGGTCTCTCTCTGGACTGCCCTGTTGGAAATGCACTCTCCGCAGGGCTGCAGGGAATACACAGTCCAAGTCACAGTTCTGCCTTAGAGTTGCTTTCAATCTACACTGGGAAAGAGAACATTGCACAAGACATTTAGCAACAGTACAATGCAGGAGTGGTCAAGGAAAGAAGTGTCATAAAAGTCATGACTGAAATGGCATTTAAAAAATTATTTCATAGTTTTTTAGTAGTTACTATGTTGTATATAGACTGTGGGTTATATGTGTCAAAAATAGCTCCACAGATCATTTTTTAAAAATATAATTCATGTTAATAAATTATTATATCCTACTCTTGCAAGTGATAATAGGTGAAGTTTTTTTATTAATAGGCTGTATTTTTCTTTTAGAATAGTTTTAGGTTCCCAGCAAAATTAAGTGGAAAGTGAGAGAGCTTCCATGTCTCATCTGTCCCCTGCACAACCACCCCCACTACTGACATGCTGCGCCACTGTGGTATGTTTATTGCAATTGATGGATCTGCACTGACACATAATTATCACCCAATGTCCACAGTCTGCTTGTAGCTATGTGTACCTTCTACTGACAGAGAATAATGGCATGTATCTACTATTCTAGGATTACCTAGAATGTTTGATACCAAACATGTACACATTAGCATTTTTAGACTGCCTTCTTTCACTCAGAAATTTTCGTCTGTTTCCTCCTTGTATTCAGGGAGCCATGCGGGGTTTTATTGCTTTGTTTTTACTTTTCGTTGCTATTTTTTCAGTGTTAGAGATTGAAGGATCTGGAGCCTTCCGCATGCTAAGCAAATGCTCTACCGCTGAACTACACCTCAGTAGCAATGTGTTTTGTTTTGTTTTGTTCTGTTTTGTTTTGTTTTGTTTTGTTTTTTGAGACGGTGTCTTGCTGTGTTGCGCAGGCTGGTCATAAACATCTTAGACTTCTTGGATAGTGGCCGGCCCTCACACTTTCCTACTTTTACTTGGCCCCCACTCACTTCCCAAGTGATACTCCTGCTTCAGTCCCCCAAGGAGCTGGGACTACAGGTGCCACACCCTGCTCTGGCAATGTGTTCTTCAAATAAAACAAACTATTTAAATGTAATTCACTTTTAATTAAATACAGCAAACTATTTAGATAATGTCTTTTTTAAACTTTTAAATGTACTAATAAAATTTAGTTGGGGGCTTTTATCAATAACTGTTGTGCTGAGGACCTTTCTGTAGGACAGTTTGCCCATACATATTAATTATTAGAATTGGCAAAGACAGTATATTCCCAAAGACTCCTTCTGAATTTTAGAAATAAGCAGTATGGTTTAAAACACATACTCTTCTTTTTCAATTAAGGTATTTACTACCAGAAGAAAAAAAAAGGCTGTATTAGTATCATAGGATAATTGCTGAACTTCTGAAAAGTTTGTTTTATAATCATTAGCTTTTCACATGCTCTCGTCCGGGACTGGAGCCCATAGCTAGCGTTTACCTCATTAACTTATCATTAGTGGTCTCACTACCACGTTGTCTTAGTTACTTTTCTCTCTTCCTAGGACAAAATACCCGACACCCAAAGTTAGGGGAAGAAAGGTTTATTTGGCTCACAATTTGTAGAGGTTTCAGTCCACAGTCAGCTGGGTCTGAGGCAGGGTGGCATGGCAGAGGGGCAGAAGGCAGCAAAGTAATCAAGGAATGCAAGCAAGCAATGGAAGCAAGCAGCTAACCAGCTTCTTCCTGTATTTTATATCTTATCCAGGCTACCTATTTTTAGGGTGGGTAGCACTCCCACCCTTAATCCTAATACCCTTAATTTTAGTGTCACATCCTTGATCCCAGCAGAACCATGTCAAACCGATCAGTGGATTAATTTAGTAATCACACACTAGATCCAGCTATCTCTTACCACATGAGGTTTTGGGGGGACATGTAGACACAAACCATAACACACATACATGCTATAGTTTACTTTTTTTTTTTTTTTTAGCAGTACTAGGGATTGAACCTAGGGGCTCCTGAATGTGAGGCAAGCACTCTAGCACTGAATCACATCCCCCAGCCCTTTTCAAATTTTTTACTTTATTTTTTTGTTGAGGCAGGTTGCTCTTAAACTTGCAATTCTCCTGCCTCAGCCTCTTGGATAGCTGGGATTGTAGGCATGAGCCCCAGACCAGGCTCATAGTTTACTTTTCATGTGCTCTGAACACTACAACTGAAATACTCTGTAACCATTTTTGTGTGTCTCTGATCCATTTATCACTTTAGGCTCTAAAAGACTGGCATGACTTTTTTTTTGTGGGTGCTGGGACTCAAACTCAGGCCCTTGTACTTGCTAGGCAAGCACTCTACCACTGAGCTAAATTCCCAGACCAAGACTGGCATGACTGAAGGGACTGAGAGAAAAGAGAAATATAGATATTACAGGAAAGGAAGGAAGAATAAACAGGAATGATCTAATAAGTCCATGCTTGGGGTCTTGTGAGTGTATTTTCTTCTGTAGAGGCAAGATTCTTTAGGTCAAGAGGTAAGGAAACTTTATCAGGTATACACTATTTAATAAACACATAAACCATACTGTGTGCTGGTAACATTTTTCCAATATTTTACCCAGAATCTCAATATTCCCACCATTTGGGATATCCTCTTTAAAAAGCACTCATACAGTTAGTAATTTGCAAATACAACATTGGGTAAACACGCACATGAAGGGCCCTGAAACCTTAACTTCATAGTAAAATCACCTGTTTCTCATCACTGAGAGATTGGATTTGAAGAGTAGCGTGCAGGCATCCTGACTTCACCACTCTTGGGTGTCCAAGACAGCTTCTCAGCCTGTGATCTACATGTCTTCATTAAAAAAAAAAAAAGGAATAGCTCATCTTAATTGGATTGTCGTGACAGCTGAAAGCAAAATTAAATCTATCCATTTATTTTTTCTTTTTTTTTTTTTTTTTTTTTTTTTTTTTTGTGGTGCGGGGGATCGAACTCAGGCCCTTGTGCTTACAAGGCAAGCACTCTAATCACTGAGCTAAATCCCCAGCCCCTATTTTTTCTTTTTTGAAACAGAGTATCATGATACAGTTCAGGCTGGCTTCTAACTTACTGTGGACTCCAGGCTGATCTCGAGCTTGCAGTAATACTTCTGCCTCAGCCTCCGGAGTGCTGAGATTACAGGCATGCACCACCAGGCTGGCTAAAGCTATCCTTTTTAAATGGGACCTTTCATATTCAGCTTGCCAGCATTTTTGTAAGTAATGTATTAAAATGTATTTATTTATGTTTGTACTCTTGTTGGTGCTGGGAATAGAACCCAGGGCCTTCATATGCTGAGCACCAGATGCCTGAGGGCAGGCTACTCCACTGGCCTGATACTATTTTTTAAATGGACGTATGAGCAGTGTGAATCTGCCGTGCACTTCTAATTGTGTTGAGAGGTATTGTCAGTGAAGCACAGTGACGGATTAGATTTAGAAGTGGGTTTGTTTGGCTAATGCTCAAGACCAAGGCAGGGAAGAAGAGCTTGTCAGGGACAGCATCAGATGCCTGAGGGCAGGCAGAGCAATGACTCTCATTTCTGATGATGGGATATAACATGGAACAGCACTTTGGGGGCATTTTCTTTCAAAACTCAACACAATCTCCTCATACGACTCCCAGCGATCGGGCTTTTCTCTCCCCAAATCCCCATATTAGGATTTGAAACCAGGACCCACGTCCAAGGCAAGTACACTACCACTGAGCTATATCCTCTGCCCTTTCTATTTTGAGTCAGAGTCTCACTAGTTATCCATGCTGGCTTCTAACTTGTGATCCTCCTGCCATATCCTCCTGAGTAGCCAGCATTACAGGTATACTCCACCATACCTACCTCATAGTCCTCAAAGGACTAGTTTTCCAAGGGAGTGAAAACTTTTGTCCACACAAAAATGTGCACATGGATGTTCATAGCAGCTTTATTCATAACTGCTGTGATGGTGCATCTTGATTGTCAACATGGCTGGATGAAAGCACCTAGGAAATTAACAAGGCTCTCTTCTGAGTGTGTCTGGGTGTGTCTGTGAGGGCATGTCCATTGACACCTGGCATGTGGGCCAGCGAACTGAGACGGGAAGACTCACCTTGAGTGTGGGTGGCTCCATCCAACTGCAACAACAATGGAAGGAGGAAGCCTGCCAGCACATGCTGTCTCACTCTTGCTCTGCTTCCTGGCTGCCATGAGGTGAGTAGATGCTTCCACCATGATGCTCTGCCCTGCCACAGGCCTTGAGCAATGGAGTCAGGCAACCACGAACTGAAACCTCTGAAGCCATGAGCTAAAATAAATCTTTCCCCCTTTAAGTCGTCTTTCTCAGTTATTTTGCCACAATGACAAAAAGCTGAAAAACAAAACTGCCCGCACTTGGAAATAACCAAGATGTCCTTCAGCAGGCAAATGGAGAAACTGTGGTACACACAGATAATGGAATATTTTTCAGTACTAAAAAGTAGTAACTATCAAACCATGAAAAAGCATGGAGGGGACTTAAATGCTTAGTACTAAGTGAAAGAATTTGTTCTGAACAGGCTGCATACTGTGTGACACACATTTGTCATTATGAAAATGGTAAAGTAGAAAGATAAGTGGTTTCCAGTGGTTGTGAGAAAAGAGAGATGAACAAATACAGACAAAAGGACTTTTAGGGCAGTGAAACTACTCTGTATCATACTTGAATGATGTGTGTCATTTCACACTTGTCCAGATTCGTATACCAAGAGTGAGTCCTTGTATAATGTATAGATACTGGATACTGGATGATAGTGTGTCAATGTAGGGTCATTAGTTGTAACAATTGTGGGAAGATATTGATAATAGGGAAGGCAACGCATGTGTGGGGCCAGAGGTATGGGGGAAATCTATGGATCTTCTATTCAGTTGTTTTACTTCCTAGTACATTTATGCTGAATTACATCCACAGTCTTTTAAAAAAATTCTTTAAATTATTTTATGTTTAATAATTTATTCATTTATTTATATATTTAGTGTTAGTTTGTGGTGCTGAGGATTGAACCCAGGACCTCTGCGCCAAGTTACAATCCTATCCCTTTTTAAATTTTTATTTTGAGACAGGGTCTTGCTAAATTGCTCAGGCTAGCCTCAAACTTGCAATCCTCCTGCCTCGGCCTCTCAGACTGCTGGGATAACAGGTGTGTGGCACCATGCTTGGCTCTTCGTTCAATTTTGTTGTGAAACTGAAAGTGCTGTAAAAATTGTCCATTAAAAGGGAATGGAGGTGGGAGTTTACCTGGGAAGAATACTTGTGGAATTTTATGGTAACATCTAAAGAGATTTAGAATTTGAAAAAGAAGTCTAAATGGAGACATTCTAATAAGGGATTATTTATCGCACATGCTAATCTGGTTCCTCCCAGAAGTGACGCCAAGATGGTATTAAATTTGCAAAGATGTTAATTAGGGAAATATCTGAGATAAAAAATGGGAGGGAGACACTGGGGCTAGGAGAGCCACCATTTCCTGGCATGAGCAAGAGGTAAGGGATCAGTGGGGGAGGAGCTAGTATAGCTAAGGAAGATGCAACAAGAATTTTTGAGGATTCCTTGAGCCAGACTCACCAGTCAGAGGAGTCCCTTGTCCTTCCAGGAGTAGGACAGACTTACAATCCAGCCACATTCAGCCACCTCCTGGGAGCTACGTGTGGGAGGTGGGATTTGAGAGACAGACTACTGAATTGCCCTTGGTCAATTACTCTTGCTTGCTGTTAAAGGTCTGTGAGGCCTATTTTTCTGGCTGTCACCACCCTTTAATTAACAAAAGCGTCGTTTAACACATACAAATCAATGTAAATCAAATTGCAATATTATAAACTCTCTTTGCAAGCAAGAAGTTCCAGGCTGGGGATTTAGCTCAGTGGTTAGAGTGCTTGCCTTGCAGGTACAAGGCCCTGAGTTTGATCCCCAGAACTAAAAAAAAAAAAAAGAAGTTCTGAAGGT
>PVJO010030007.1:0-16034 GCA_004026905.1 Hystrix cristata
GGGGCAAGGGACCGTTGTCCTCTGCTTCCTTCCCAAAGTCTTGACTGCTCTTGATTGCACACAGTGAAGAACATCCCCATTGGCTGTCCCCCATCTTTTCTCCAGGAATTCTGTGTCCTTTTAGTCTTCCGTACAGCTCCCGCTGAGGCAGTCTGACCTGGCCGTGCACGAAGAAGTTCTGCCAACTCATATTTAAGCACTGCCACCCTGCTTTGATTATTTTGGAAGTGTACCATTCTCCTTGTGATGGTGAACCCAGCTCTGTCACAACATCTCCTGTGGTCACCCAGCCTGCAAGGACAGCCACGCTGGGCTTCTCAGCATGGATGTTTGTTAACTGCTTTGGCAAGTGGAGGACCTCTGGGTCTCCCCCAGGTCAAGGCCATCTGGTGGGCATACCGGGTGTCACACAGAGCCACTCTAGCAGGCCTGCTTGCCTGAGTCCTTTGACCATGTCCTTCACCTAGGACATGGTGGTGCTTGCGTTTCTACTGCACTCAGGAAGGGCTACCAGTGTCTCCAGGCTTCTAGAGCTGCCCCAGCTGCAGGTGTGCCTGGCTTTTGGGGTTGTGCCAGGGTGTTGCTAGAGCTCTTACCCAGCTTTGTTTGCTTTATTTTCTAGTGTCCTTCCCCTTGACCCAGCACCCTTCCAAGGCAGTCTAGTCTGTCCTTTCCTGCCCCCTGCTGGTGTCCTCCAGCACATGCTCCGTTCCTTCCTTGGCAAGTCAGGGTGTGTGTGTGTGTGTGTCTGTGTGTGTGCTCACTGTGGGCACCCTCAGTGGCAGAGAAGGAAGTGAGATCGTCAGCGAGGGCTTTGGACTGTGGTTCCATTTCCACAGACGCCAGACCCCTCGGGAAACTCTGAAGCTGGGGTAACTTGTCCCAAGTTTGGGCCGGAGGCCAGGTCTTTCTATTCCTATACTGGCCAGGACTGAATGTTTGTCCCCCCAGTTCAAATGTTGAAATCCCAGCTCCCACATGGATGGTGTCAGGTGTGGGGCCTTGGGAGGTAATTTTGTCCTGAGGACAGAACCAGGTGAATGGGACTGGTCCCTTATCAAAGGGACCACAACGGCTCTCGCTGTCTTTCTGCCATGGAAGGGAGGCTATAACAAGAAGGGCAGCTGCGCCCAGAACCACACTGTGCTGCTACCTGGTCTTGTCCTTCTCCTGGACTTTCTCCAGAGCTCAGAGAAGAATTTCTGAGCGTGTCCATCCCCCAGTCTGTGGTACTCCACGCTGGCAGCCCTCAGCAGTGGTGAGACACTGGTACCAGTGCAGGGTTAGGGTGAGGGTTACAGTCCCCGAGCGAGGTGGCTTTCTTTAGGACAAGGAGCCATTTCCGGAGGGGGCTGACAAGTGAAGGCCCCCCACTGGCAAAAGTCCCTTGTACCTGAGGGAACAAGGAAAGAAATGGGGGCACAGTAGTTTGTAGATGCATCCATTAAGAAATGGAGCTGTTTTTCCACCCCTGGAATCCGGGTTGGTGCTGTGATCTGGTTTGACCAGCGGAACAGGAGCAGCTGTGATGCAGAAAGTGTTGAAAGGTGCTCTGGGGTTTTCCTTTCTCCAAGGGGAGCCCTTCCAGGGCAGGAGTGGAGCCCAGGCTGGCCCTTGGGAGGAGGAGGGGAGCCCCAGACCTGTCCTGACCACCCAGGCCCCACTGAAGGGGAGTCCGGACGAAGCACCCCACGGACTCACAGAATCATGGGAACAAGAAGTGTGTGTGTTCAGCCACTACATTTGAGGAGTTGCTTGTTACATGGCAAGCGGTTATTGATGACGGGGCACGTGAAGGTGACACTTGGTCTGACCTCTTTGGGCAGAGTGCTGTGGTATTTGGAAGTTTGATTTCACTCCCCCTCCCCAGTTTCCTAGATTTCTAATAAAACGGCAGCCAAATCCGTGTGTGTTTTTTCTTTTCAGAGCCTTTTACAAAGCACTCTTTCAGTCACCCTTTTCAGCTCGGAAAATGGAACATAAAGAGCCTTCTCTGTTCATATTTACCAAAGAAAATACATGCGTTCAGAGCAGTCAGTGTTTCCGAACAGAAAACACAAGCAGCGCTGGGAAAGGCCAGGGCTGCTGTGTGGTCTGAAATGTTCTGAGGAGACGGGGTGCTGATCCTGCGCCCCGCGGAGTTTTCAGAGGAGCCTGTGAGGACCCGGTGCAGCAGATTAAGTGGAAATGTGCTAAAACGACCAAGGAAAAGCAAACCAAAAGAAAACGCCAACTCAGCGCCTTCTGGCTGCTTACTGGAAAAATATTTTCATAGTACATAGTTCTTAGCACCAACGAGGGGCTTGACAAATATTTGTTGAGTGAACAAGCGAACACAGAAATGGGAAGAGTATGTGCTACTGTGGGTGGAGAAAGTGTCCTTCCCTGCTGCCCGGGCTGTGAGGCCTTGGAGATCAACCCGGCATGAAAACAGAGGGGCCGAGTTCGGCGCGCCCGGAGACCTCGGCTTCCGGGAGCCACAGGACCCCAGTCTGAGCGCGGCGGCTGTGTCTGGGGACGTTTCTGTTTTCTTTTCTGAAAATGACCGTTTTGGAAGCCCAGGTTTGGGGTTCACCACGGGGCAATGGAAAGGGCCTGGAGACAGACAGCTGCTGGGTGACACAAGCTCCGAGTGCCTCAGTCTCCAAATCTATCCGGTGGGAGACGGCAGAGCTCCTCCTAGAGCTGTTGGGAGAAGTAGACATTCCAAGATGATTGATTTGTACTGGGTAATGCGCAGACGGGCTCAGAGCAGGGAAAACGAAACGTGTCCTACCCTCACGGGTCTTGTATTTTTGGCTGTATTCACAACAGTCGTGTACCGGGCAAGCCCCTGTGCCCGTGTCTCTGCGACTTCATGTGGTCTCCCGAACTCTCTGCTTCTCCTGCCCCTCCTTCCGGATGCTCACGGGGCCGGGCACGTTTCTCACGCTGCTAAATCAAATTGAAGCTGCCTCTCGGTCCACAGTGTTGTTTGAGTATTCTCAGCTACCAAGCACAAACGCTGCTCTGCCTCCATGTATGTACGTGTACATGTGTATGGGTATGTGCGTATGTGTGTATTTATATATATATATTTTCACATTGCAGATGCCTGCTTTGTGTTGTGCACTATTCTGTGCTTTCCTGCCCATTTGCTGCGCCCCTTGACTGTTCCACCGGCCCTTGGTCCCCACTGCCTGCCAAGGCCGTCTCCCCTTTCTCCTGACGCCCCCGTGTCCCCCAGGGTGACGCTGTGCCTGCCTGACGAGCTCCCGGCTGCTCTGCACGTTGGGGTCCTCTGCTTGCCCGCCCTCCCCTCCAGCTCCGAGGCTGGACTCGTTCGAGGGACACTTCCGGCCCTCACACGCGGCTCCCGCCGTCACCGCGGCCGCATGGAACCCGCCCGCCTCCGGGAGGGAAGGTTTGTCCGTTCGCCGGAAGCTCCGTGGCCACTGCGATGTGTTCCGCGGGTCTGACATGCCCAGGGCCCCAGGGGGTAGCGGGCAGGGCGGCCGCTGTGGCGGAGGGGACAGGCCGTGGACACTCGGCGCTGGCTCTGCATCCCCTTTGGCAGTCTCAGGTTGTTTTTCTGGGAGTTGAGGGCCGCGGTCGTGCCCACCTCCTGCAGTCATCATGAGGGGAGTGGGCTTAGCATGGCCCGGAAATGGCACCTGCTCTGTAAGTAGCTCTGCTTTCTCCCTCCGGGGTTGCTGAGACTCCAGGCCAGCCAGGGTTTTAGCAGGAAGGAGACTGGCACCCCCGATGAGGGGTGGAAAGAGCGCACTGGGGCAGGGGACGAGACACACGGGGACCCAGGACAGCAAGAAGCTGCGGAGTCTGCCAGCAGGGAGCGAAGGGAAGATCCTGCCAGACGGGTCAGGACAGACGACTCCGAAAGAAAGTGTTCTGGGGTCTTACTGAACTGAAATCATTTCTTCCCCTCTTTCTGAGAACTTGAGATTTTGAAAATAACTTACAGGAATCTAAATCTCCGTAGAATTTAAACTGAAGGGGTTGGGTGGGGCTGCAGCTCAGGATGAGGATTACCATCCCGTTAGGATTGTAGCCCACCAAAGAAGGGGGCCTGAATATCCTCCTTCTCGCTCTTCCTGCCTCTGCCTTCTCGGCTCGCCAGCGGGCAAGAGCGCCTGGAGCTGAAGTCAAGGGCCGGCACCGTCTTGGCACAGAAAGTCAGGGAAGGACGAGGACGGACCCGGGGGAGTGGAGAATCATGTCCTTTGTCACCTATTAGCCGGTCACTTTGTACAAAGCTCTCAGCCTCAGTTTCCTACGGTGCAGGCATCAAGCTAACCTGCCGGTCTACCTCACAGGGCTGTCAGGAAGGTCCAAGAAAAGCACTGTGGCCATTTGCTTGCAACAGGAGCCTCTCTCTTCTTCATGTGTTATCTCACTCAAGTTCCCAGCAGTCAAGCAGGGCTAAGGCAAGGAGCCGGGGGACAAGAGCAGGCACTTTGGGCGCCAGAGGAGTGGGCATCAATGGGGGCTTGGCCACGCTTTCCAGCTGTGGGCTTTCCGACAAGTGACTCAGCCTCCCCAAGCTGCAGCTGCTGTCTTGCTTTGGTTCACCCAAAAGCAAACCCTGAGACGAGAATTTGAGTGACGTAGTTAATTGGGAGCTGATCCTAGGATGCATGGGGGAGGGATGGACCGAGAGTCAGGGAGGAAGGAAAGCCAAGAGGAGGTGCGTCGACAGCGGATGATCAGGTGTCCATTCTATGGAGCCCCCCGAGAGACTGTAGGACACACGCCTGAACTGTCCCCCTGCAGGTGTGTTCCCTCACAGCCAGAGAATGCCACTGGGCAGGGACACACAGGAAGTCACACAGATGTCCTCCAAGGTGAGCTGGGGAAATAACGGCGACCAATGTCGCCTGCTTTGGCTTCCTAGTTTGTGTGACGAAGACCACGCCAGGGCCAGAGGGCAGCTGTGACGCCTGAATGATGGATGACGAAGGACCGCTGTGTCCCTGGTGCTGGCCATGGTAGGTGTCTGGTCAGAAGGAGGCATTCAGAAGAAAGTATTGCTCATACATTATGGACGGAGGCAAATGGGATTCAAAGAAGGAAAGACGAAAGGACAGTTTTTAGCAGCCAAGTCAGCCCTGACTCCAAGTCTGCACCTCCCTCCCTGCTGTGACTACTTCCTGTTAAGGGACGATGTGTTTAGGGGGCTTTTGGCTCATAAAGCTCACGAAGCACCATAAATATCCAATATTTGTACTCTCAGACTCGTGAGCTCAGATCTGAGTGAAATGGAGTCTCAGGCAGTTCTTCCCGAAGCCCTGACTCTCATAAGCTCCAATATATACTTTCTTAGTCTCCTGGGGCCTCCCGTATGGTGCCCCACCAGGTCTCAGCCCTCATTAGTGATGCCTAGGTGTCTCTGCCTATTTCGGCAGGAGCCAGAAAGTCTCCAGACAAAATAAAATCCACCATAAAACACCCGGGGCATAAAACTCCAGACACCTTGTGAGCCAGGTTGTGTTTCCTTAAAAAATAAGTATTTTGAAATGCCCTCTTTACTGTCCTGCTGATTGACACAGAAGAATACAATGCATAATTTAGAACATGGGGATGAAATATACATAGCAAAACTGTGCCATGTTAACCAGTTGGTAGGGTACATTTCTGTTTGTTTTGTTTCGTATTGTGTGTGTGTGTGTTTGTGTGTGTGTGTTGGGGACTGAACCCAGGGCCCCGTGCATGCTGAGTGTGCACTTTGTCATGGAGCCGCACCCCGTCCCACACCAGCTGGAAGTGTGTGGTTCTGTGTTGTTGAGCACACTCGCCCTGTTCTTGGCCATCACCACTACCCATCTCAAGAAATTCTCTCCTGTTCCCACATGCGAACTCGGTGCTTATTGGACAGCAGCTGCACACTTCCCCCTCCTCCAGCTCCGGGACCATTGCTCGACTTTCCCTCAGTGGGTTTGACTACTTCAGGTACCTCCTGTGAAGGGAATCATACAGTATTGGGCTTATTTCTCTTAGTGCAACACTGTCGAGGTTCATCTACACTGTAGCATGTGTTGGAATTGCCTTCATTATTTATAGCTGAATAATATTTGTGTGTGCATATATATCTCGTTTGGCTTATTGATTGACCTGTTGATGGATGCTTGGGTTGCTTCCACCCTTTGGCTACTGTGATTAAGGCTGCTATAAACATTCGTATGCAGATATCTGTTTGATTCCTGCTTTTCATTTTTTTTCGGGGGGTATATATATATCCAGAAGCATAACTGCTGGATCATACGGAACTGTATTTTTAATTTTTTTGTGTAAAGTCCATATAATTTTCTTTAGAAGTTGCTCCATTTCACACTCACACCAGCATAACTGTTTTACAAAGGACAGAAATAGGAGAGGAGTTGGTGCTAGGGTCGTGTGTCATGTTTCTGAATGTGAAAGCCGGAGCTGGGCTGTGCAGAGATGGCTCTCTAGCGCATGCACTTCTGCCCTCACATGGGACACGTGATAGACGCAGCTGATGTCCCCTGAGAGCACCAAGTGGTTCTTCCAAGTCAGCGAGCGACTACTGGTGGAGTTCTACATTCGACTCATGCTGCCTACATGCATCTTGCAACACTCCTAGGAAAATGAGTATTAAAATGCACGAAAGGTACTGAGTATTTCTATGTGGTAAAATCACAGGCAGAAAATTATGCACAGGATTTTCATCTACATACATTTCTAGCAGGACTTTCATTGTGTGAGATGGAGATCATTTGTGATCGTGCAGAACTGGCATCTACTTCCTTTACTAATTTCTAGTTGTACTTTGCCTCTTAATGTTGTGATCAAAAATGTCCCTACAAATTCCCCAAGTGAGCCCCAAGAAGTGAGGTGCAGCCCGCACTTAGAAATGCTCTAAAGACGCCCTCCCTGTGTTTCCAATGAGGTTGATTAGTGGTTTCTAGTTATGCGACAGTAAAGATGAGAACAGTCAGAGGAAAGTCCGTGTGTATTTTTAGGAATATCAAAGGTCTCGGTCACAAACATGCGGACGACATCCGTCCCATTCATCCTGTATCTGGCAGGAGCACAATTGTTCCTGAGGTCTGTTTTCTTGCTCAGCTCACGGATAAGGACCAGGGGTGGACATGTGTAGCCTCGGTGGAGAGGAGAAAGCAGGGGACAGATGGGTGAGACATGTTTGAGGCTGACTCTCTGAAGCTTGGATGAAGGAGGAGAGGCACAGGTGAGCAGGACAGTGTTCTCAAAGTTGGGGACAGGAGGATGACAGGCCGTGGGCGTGGAGAGGGAGGTAAAGCCTTGTCCTGCTAGCAGCTGGTCCCATAGTTGCGCAGATGCAGAGTGGACTGACCAGACTCTGCGTGGCAGGCGAGCCCAGGGAGGGAAGATAAAGAGTGAGGCACTTCGAAGGAGCAGCGCTGTGGTTTAGGTGTCTGCTCTGCCATCCACCAGGTGAGAGGTCTGGGACAAATCTCTGGCAAGTGCATGTTTTCACCTGTAAAATGAGGCCACCTCCAGCCCCACCTGCCCCTCAGGCCACACATGTGTGACCACAGTGTCTGGACCTGCTGCTCTGCCCGCAAAAGCCTGAGGCGTTGCTACTGACCTACTTTAAGTGTCGGTCAGGGCCCTCCAGAGAAACGACCAGCAGGAGAGATGGGAAAGAGCTGGAGACTGATCTTAAGGAATCTGTTCCCGTGAACGTGAGGAAAGGCAAACCTACAACTTGTGGGGCAGGCCTGCGTGCTGGTGCTGGGTGCGGGAGCTAGCACTCCAAGTGTGGTGTTTTGACATGCTGGACTAGAGTAGCTACCCCAGAACTCAGGGCTCTCTGGCCCTCCCTTGCCCCTCCTATCTCTCAATCACCTTTGATCCTCTTTCTCTCCCAAAGCATAGCAAGGCTATCTCTGAAATTTCCTTATCTAACTAAAGACTGGATTCTTCAAAGTGAATACAAGTGCCTTCAAATCTCCTTATGAAAGTCCATTTGCCAAAGAACAAGAAACCCATTTTACAGAAGGGGAGACTGGAGCTGGAGGGGTGGCGAGGGCCCTGGCTTCACTTTATCACAGAGCTGGGGATGAAACTCAAGGCCTTACGTGTGTTAGACACGTACTCTGCCACTGAGCTGAGCTGCTCACCTGCCTGGACTTGGGGTTTGATCAAAGCCACGGCCACAGTAGCCCGTCCACTTCTGTGCACTGATCTGTCCACGAGGGCCGGGGCCCCGTGACAGTGGTAATTCCATTCTGAGGTGAGTGTAGTGGGGCATCCCATTGGGAACCAGGGCCAGGCGAGGAGACGGACTTGTCTGAGCTGGTGGCGCAGGGCTCTGGTCCAGGCAGGAAGGAGGCTGCAGGGTGCTCTGAGACAGCCTCATCGGGTCCCCATCATCTCCTGGCCTCAGCCACCAGGGAGTGTGTGGCCTGGGTGCAAATGCTGCAGCAATTTGAGGCTGCAGCGACAAGGCCGCTGATCCTCGGCACCCTCTGGCCAGGTCCCTGCAGGGAGACCCTGGCAGTGCACCTGTGTGACCACTGCAGGGCGAGGCCAGCGACTGTGCCCGGGAAGGGCCGGGAAGGGACCACAGGCCAGTCAGGGCATGTTTGTCCTTAATGACCTCTGGCTGGCAGACAGATTAAATGAAGGAGTGTACGTCGGATACCCGGCGGGGTACAGGCTGCTCACACGTTGCTCGTTCCCACCCCAGGGAGGCGGTGAGGTCAAGGTTCAGCAGGGCGGACATGGGAGAGAGGCGGCCTGGGCTTAAGTCCTGATCTGCTGCTTGTCAGCAGTGTGATCGTGGACAAGGTACCTAACCCCTTGGGGACACGGAGTTCTCCTCCAAAAGTGAAGATCATAACAGTTCTTAGTCTCGTGAGGTGGTGAGGGTGAAAGGAGATACTGCATGTAAAGGAGCGGGAACCTCATAGGTTGTCGCCACAATAGTGTAACCAGCAGGGTTCTAGCCCCTGGAAGGGCCATGCAGGGCCACGGTCTGCAGGGGGCAGTGTCCCCACACGGATCTGACTCAACTCTGCGCTCCTGTCACTGGACTTTGCAAGGTCAGGACAGCAAGAAACAAGATACACAATGCACATTAAAGTGCCCAGATGGCAGAAAGTACCAGAAGAGATGCAGATGGCAAGGAAGATCAGGGACTATTTTTAAAAACATCATTTATTGGTGGGTGGCTGCAATAAATGAGGGCAGAGAAAAATACTGAGTTAAAAATAAGAACCCATGCATGGTTTAGGATGAGCATGAAGATGGAACACTTCTGATTGAAAGCGACACCCAGCTTCCTTTGGGCACAGGGGGTGTGTCCTGGAGTCTGGTGACCCAGGCCCTCGGCTGTGTATGCAGTTTGTGCCCAAGGTCAAGACAGTCCAGGAAAACACTGGGAAAGATCAGCAACCTGGATGGAGTTGAGAGTTGGAGGAGCTTTGGGCTTCCAGGAATCTGGTCACTGATGCCAGTTCCAACCCTAACTACACAGCCGGGTGCTTCACGTCACAGGGCCATTGCTCCGTGGGATCCAGTCAACCTTTGGAGCAGACGGAACAAAGGACCAGGAGGAACTGTTATCATTCTCTCCTCCCGCCAGTCCCTAGAGTCCCTTTTAACTCCATGGGGTGCCCCCTGGTACCCTGGGGGACGTTTTTCTAGTTTCTCTGGCACCATGTTGGCCGCCCTGGGGCCTAACTGTAATGTCTACTACCTGGCCTCTTAGGTGACATTTGGGACCATCGTTATCAATCACAGACACCAAAAACCCCTCCTGCTGTTTTCCACAGAGACACTCCATGTACGAATGCATGGTTTTATGTTGTTTTTGACTTCGGTGCCTAAATCCCTGCCTCATTCTGTGCATAACATTCTGTAGCTCACCCTTCTTACTTAGCCTTAGAGAATGGCCCACGTTACACATGGAAATTGACCTTGTTGTTACGATGGGTTAATGGCATCCATCCTTTGAGAGCGCCAGGATAGAGTTCTAAGTATCAATGTCTCCCTTTAAAAATCAGGGCTGCAAGTGTGTGTGTGTACCTCGTTGTCCATTTCCACAAGTCTTTCCCTGGGATGGACACTTAGAGATGGAATCGCCAAGTGGAAGGGTGAGCACGTAGGATTTTGAGAGGTAGAACTGAGCCCTCCACAAAGTCTGTGCCTGCTTCCATTCCTGTCTCTTTCATTGCAGTCCTCAGATGACAGGCTTCTGCGCCAAGAACTGGCTGACCTGAGAAGCGTGTGGCCTGGAGGTCAAGAGCAGACATCACATCCTCGTCTTCTCTCTACCCCTCATGACTCGCGGGACCTTGGATGAGTCGCTTCCCCTTTAAGACCCCGTGTTCTTAAATGTCCACTGTTTTGTGTCACTGTCATCCCAGGTTTTCTGATCTGGGACACGTGGGGTGTTGGGGAGGTGAACTGAAGGAGTGAGAAGTTGCAAGATGCATGCGGCTCATGGAGCCAGAGAATAAGTTTCACTCATAGATTTTGTTGAAATAAATTAAGGAGTTAATTGATAAACACCTAAAATATTTTAATATGGAAATAAATGGATGTATTACGGAGTATGCAAAATTAGCCCGAAATTGAGAACATACATGGAACTTCAAAAATTGAACATGCATTGAGGGCAGCCATGGAAAAGACATCTTGGTCCTTCCCCGTCTACCCCTCTGGAGTGGATCAGTCAGTGGGAAGAGGCTGGATGGTTACAGTAACCTGCGTGGTTGGCCTTCTGAAAACTGAGGGTCACTGTAGGTGTATGTTTGCTTTCTATAGTTTTCTGGAAATAATGATTGTTCTCAGCAATGAAACCTAAATTATTTTTATAGGTATCAGTACTAATGTTTTAGCAAGTCAGTGAACAGATGTTATGCTTGAAACCATCTCTACTTAGTGATGTGTAAATAGCTGGGGCTTGAAATACACAGGTAATCAGAGTCATCCTGGATCTCCCGTTTTGCTGAGCCACTGGGAGAGATTGGAACAACCAGGGAAAAAAATCTCGGATTTTCAGAATCTACAGGAATCAATGAAATTTATGTCTCATTTATTCTTTCATTCTCTGTCCCTTCACTCCATCTTTCTGCTGTGTCCTTATTTTCAATATCTGTCACATCACAGTAAGTTATAAATTTAGTTTTCCCCATCAGTATCAGGGTGAAATAAGGAAGTGACTTCAAACCTTCACTTAGTTGCTTAACAAATACATGAATTTGGGCAAGTTAGCTACTCTGGGAGACTTGTTTGCCTCAGCTGGAAGATGTGAATCATTTCTCTGTCAGCTGGGAATCCTTCTGTTACAAGTGCTAGGAAACTCGTCCTGCACAGAATTTACTGGCTACGGGTTCTCATCTCAGGCATTTTTGATTTAGGATTCAAAAGTCATCCTGGGACCCAATTTCCTCCTTTCTATCTTCATTCTGATTTGACTGCACTGTCAGACTTCACGATGGTGTCAGGATGGCGGTAGTTGGTCCATCACTACACCCATCAGATGTGGAACCCATCAGAAAGCCAGCTTGCCTCTGTCCCAGCATTCCTCGCAAAAATCTCTCTGGGTCTCCCTGAAGATGACTGGGTCATTCACCTATCCCTGGACCAATCACAAGGGTTAGGGGAATGGGAGCTGGTGATTGGCTTAGGGTAGGTCATGTGACCCATTCTTGTGCTCAGTGGCTTAGTTGATTGTGGGAGGATTTCTATCAAGCCCAGCTTGTCAAATGTTTCTAGAAAAAGAGAGAATAAATGTTGGAAGGCAAGTGGCAGGTGTTTGCTCTCAGATCACCTCTCTGACAGGTTTGTGGTGGGGATAATGAGGTGAAATGAAATCACAAATGGCACAGCTATCTAGCAGAAGTGATGGTTGCTGGGTGACTGACGTCAGTTTTCTGCTGCTGACTTTTCTCTGGCAATGGTTTAGACGCTGCTGCTTTCCCTTTCTTATCTTTGAGCTTTGTCCACATTGCAGCAACTCCCCAGTTAATCTTTATCTCCTGCCTCATCCTCTCTCTGCAGATTTGGTCCACTGTGCTCAGCTGGGTTTCCATCATGTCCACTTAGTTATCTCCCTGCAACCTACACATGAGCACATCCAGCCCCAGCTCATCCCCTCGGCCCCGGAGTCAGATCCCCAACCTGCACCCCTCGCTTCTGCTCTTGGGCCCAGGCGTCCAACAGACACTAGGAGAGCTTGGATGTTGCATTTACTTCTGTGCTCACTTGATCCCCAGACCACTGCAACGACCTTGCCTGCCGTCCTGTGTGCCCTGAACAAGGAGGAGGGGCCCTGGAGTCCCACCGCCTGGTGTCAGACTCAGTTCCGAGTCTCCTAAGCCCCACAAATTCAAGTAAACAGCCTCAGTTTCCTCATTTGTAAATGCCGCTGTGTTATTTTCATTGTATGTTTTTGATTTAAATCACATCTCCCCTTGGTAAAGCCTCCACCCTTGGGTGGTGAGGTCTGCAAGTCTGATCTGCCGGGCTGCCTACTTTGTACATCTCCCCGTCCCATTTGACTCTAATTTATGACTCACCTCTCTCTCTCTCTCCCTGCTTGTCCCCCAGCAGCAGATATTTTTGATTTAGAGAGTGTTGGCCCACTCTGTAGAATGCTACTTTCGCACCTGTAGAATATCATGTTGCCTGACATTCACTTCTGCAGCGTGTCTAATCCTCCGGGCTCTGGGGTGTGTAATTATATCCACTTCTCGGCAGTGCCTGCTGCAGTCCCACTCTTGGGTGCTGTCTGTTTCCTCCTCACCTTCCAGTGACCCCTCTAGGGGCTGTGAGCTGGGAGGTGATGTCTCCCCACGGACGAGACCATTAGATGCGATTGCCAGCCGTGGACGGAGCCTTGGACACCAGGGGGCTGAGCTACCCACGTGCTGTCACAATGGCTGGGAGCTGAGCCACAGGGAACATCTCTAACTGGTGCTGTCCACCAGCCACATGTGGTGATTCAAATTAAAATGAATTAAAAGTAAAATTTCAACTCTCGAGTTGTACTAACCACATGTCAAGTGCTCAGGAGCCACTCTGGGCTCTCGTCTTCCATCTTGGGCAGCACAGGTGTAGACCAGCTTCTTCCCCCTGAGAGTGATGGGACCCGTGCTGCTCTGAGGTGGGGCAGCAGGAGCAGGGACATGGAGCCACCCAGGGCTGCAGAGGGGGTAGAGAGCCACCTGTCCCCTCTGCCTATGTGGCAGTATCCAAACTGCACAGCATGCTCCTCACACTACACAGAGAGCGGGTCTCAGCTTTCTGGCCAAGGACAACCTTGAGAATTAAGGCGAATGGAGACCCAGGGAGACCAGTCCTGCCCCGGGCACTTCACACAGATTATTTCATGCAACTTCTGAGGAGACAGTATTGTTTCTGCTTTGTAGACAGTACCCTGAGCCTCTGAGAAGGGAACCTGGCTGGAGGCTCTTCTTACTTCAGGCTCCCTGGAAGTCAGGCTCAAAGGTGTCTCTGAGTCCTGGCAGGAAGCTGGCTGGAGTCAAGCAGGGCTCAGATGGGGCCGGCCACCTCTCCAGTCTGTCCTAACTCCGTGGGTGAACTCGACACCTTAGGGTGCGTGCAGATGCAGTGGGTGACGCCTTCTGTGGACGCAGACATCAGACCCCAAGTCCTCTGAGGTAGGACTGAGCAGCAGTGGCTCCGGTCATGGACTGTGTGCTGTCGTGTGGGCCTTCTTTGCATGCTGGCCGTGCTGTGATTACTTGGCAATAGCTGATTGACCTCTCTGGGCTTCAGCTGCCTCCTCTGTAAGGAACGTGATAGGTGGCAAATACCACCGTCATCGTCGTCATGGCCTCAGATATGGACACCATACTTGGCGTAATTGAGCCCTCAATAAAGGGGATTGGAATGGAATCTGTTCTGGAGGGCTGGAGAATGGAAGGCTGCAGGAGAGGTCTACAAGGGTGGAAAGAAGGAGACCTATTCAGTGGATGTTAGGCAGTAATTATGTAAATTATGATAATTTACTTCCCCACCAAAGTTATTAGTTTAGTTTTGCTATTGGAAACCCCCAAGATGTATCCATTTACTGTAAAAATGACTGCTCTAAAATATCATTTTGTGACCACTGGACTTATCAATGTTAGAATCTATATTTACCTAATTATTTACTTGGCTCAAGCTGGAAATTGCCCAAGTATTGCCTTTGGTGTGGGGTGACATATTATATCTATACGTACAGAGTGATTTAAGACTGTTTAGTTTAATTCAGCTAAGCAATTAGTTCCTTTGAAAATATTCAGTTTCCAAATATTGAAGCAAAAATATAAATTAGTTATCTGCATAGTCCTAAGAACTGGCACATGAAGACTTCTTCAGTTCTGGCCAGACTTGTAGTCTGTCTGCTTGGTGACATTAGCAGAATTTTGGCAGAGAGACCGTTCTATTCTGTGTGCACGCCACAGAGTTAAATTCAAGGTCAGAGACATTGTGAACAAGGTCACTACACTAATGGCACTGTGAACGGATACTGCTGGATGTCGATGATGGATGCCAACACTCACTACCCAGTACTGCTGGGCCAACATATCGGTGCCGTCCTAACCTGGCTTTCAAGGTAAATGCAGGCTGCTTGCAGAAACCCATCTGAGAGACTTATTGAATCACACGGCCCGGTGGGTGTGGTTAGAGCACCGAACTTCTCAAAAGTTGAGGACTCTTATGGGCTTGCCAGTTTGGTTGTCCAGGCAGAGAGCTAAGGGTAGAGTTCATGAGCCTCGCTGTCTTTTGAGTGGGGTGTGTGTGTGCACACACATGTGCATTAGTGATGGGGACATACCCGTACCTGGCTTGGTGGCTGTGTTGCTGTCACATAGTCCTATTGTGTGACTGAACAGATTGCCTTTCACGAGGACGGTCAGATGTTTAAAAACAGGAGCAGCTGCCCGGGACTGACTCCGAGCCCCGTCCGAGAACTCGAGTCTCTTGTCCCGAGACGGGCCTCATTTGCTGACTGCTGGTCTCTGGTGTTAGCCAGCAAGTGAAGCTCGCCTGGTTGACGTGACCTGCCTGCTTGCAGGAGGCTTACGCATCTCCAAGTCTCAGAGTTGCTTTTTCCTTCTTCCCAGTTTATCCACCACGGGCTCCAGTTTGCAGGGCTCTTTGTCTGGGCCTCCTGAGCCCTCTAGTGCCCTGCTTCAGCGGTGGGGGGCAGTCCGCTCCTCTGCTGACTCTTGCTGTGCGTGTCCCCACTGGGAGTGACCCGCCGCGGAACCCTTGCTGTGACACCGCTCTGCTTGTGCTAATGGCAGCGGAGATGGAGGTGGGTGGGCCACGCGTCCTCTGCCGTATCCTCTGTACTGTGTGGGGTGACCATTCAGGGCTCTCCCTGAGCACCCAAATTCTGTGTGGGATTGAGGATAAACAAGAGTGAGCATTTAAAAACTGTGCTAACCATTAACGGTCTCATCCTAGCGAAACCTGCCAGGGAGCGAAAACTCCTCATGCACACTGGTCTCCTGAGGGTGCCGCTGCCTCCTGACACCAGCCCTGTGTCCCGGCCGAGGCCTTACTGGGCATTTTCTCTCTCTGTCCTGCTCTCTGTCTTCCACTTCTCACAAAAGCTCTGCCTCCCCTAGGATGGGTTCCTCCTCTCCAGGAGGCTCATTTCTGAGGTCTGAGTTAATGAGACCGGTGTTCCTGGAGGGCTCAACGCAGGGTCTCAGTGTAGTATGTGTGGCACCTTCTGGGCAGGGTGGGCTGCAGGAGGGCTGGCAGGGTCCGGGGTGGAGTCTGTGATGTATGGCTGCAAGTCTCCACACAGATGTGAGCCAGGACTCTGCTTCCCGCTCTTCTGGTTGCCCAGCTGATCAATGTTGTAACCCTTGAGCCACCCCAGATCACACCCCACCATGGTCATGAATTCCCAGTATCAAGATAGTCGAAACTCACAAGGTACCAGGTATGGTGGCATAAGCCTGTACTCCTAGCACTATGAGAGGCTGAGGCAGTACGGTCCCCAGTTCAAGCCCAGCCTGGGCAACTGAGTGACTTAGCAAGACCCTGCCTCAAAAAGAAAT
>PVJO010030008.1:0-16035 GCA_004026905.1 Hystrix cristata
ATTTAATAACTAAATTCAGTTGTGTTGCTGGATACAAAGTCAACACCAAAAAGTCAATAGCATTCTTATACACAAATAATACACCCACTGAAAAAGAAATAACAAAAGATATACCTTTCACAATTGCACACACAAAAATAAAATACTTAGGAATCTATCTAACAAAGGAAGTAAAAGATCTTTTCATTGAAAACTACAGCACTCTAAAAAAGGAAATTGAAAAGGATATCAAAAAATGGAAAGACATCCCATGCTCCCGGGTAGGAAGAACCAACATAGTGAAAATGGCTATACTTCCTAAACGATGCAATTCAATGCAATTCCAATTAAGATACCACTAACATACTTCAAAGAATTAGAAAAGACAATCATGAATTTCATCTGGAACCACAAGAGACCAAGAATTGCAAAAATGATCCTAAGCAACAGGGGAAAAGCAGGGGGCATCACAATCCCCGACATAAAACTATACTCTAGAGCTACAGTATTAAAAACAGCATGGTACTGGCAAAAAGACAGACCTGAGGATCAGTGGAATAGATTAGAGGATACAGAAACAACCCCAAACACACTCAAATACCTCATCTTTGACAAAGGAGCCAAACACCTTCACTGGAAGAAGGCTAGCCTATTTAACAAATGGTGCTGGAAAAATTGGCTTACCACATGTTGAAAACTAAAACTAGATATATGTCTCTCACCATGTACTAAACTCAAATCAAAGTGGATCAATGATCTAAACATTAAAACAGAAACACTAAAATTACTGGAGAACAGAATAGGAAGAACCCTTGAAGACAAAGGGGTAGGAAAAAAATTCATGAACAGAACCCAGACTGCACAGGAAACAATACAAAGAATCAGTGCTTGGGACCACATGCTATTAAAAAGCTTTTGCACCGCAAAAGAAATCACCAACAGAGCAGGGAGAAAACCCACAGACTGGGAAAAAATTTTTGCTAGCTATCCATCAGACAAAGGTCTAGCATCTAAAATATACAAAGAACTCAAAAAAATTAAACCTCTCAAATTTAAAGACCCAATCCAAAAATGGGCAACTGAAATGAATAAACATTTCTCAGATGAAGAAATAAAAATGGCAAATAAATATATGAAAAAATGTTCAACATCACTAGTCATACAAGAGATGCAAATCAAAACAACGTTAAGATTCCATGTCACTCCAGAAAGAACTGCGTATATGGAAAAATCAACCAATAACAAATGTTGAAGGGGCTGTGGGGAAAAAGGAACCCTCCTCCACTGTTGGTGGGAATGCAGACTGGTCCAGCCACTGTGGAAATCAATATGGAGATTCCTCAAAAAACTACAACTGGAGGTTCCATTTGACCCAGCTATTCCCCTACTGGGGATCTTCCCAGAAGAATTAAAATCATCATACCATAGGGATGTATGCATGACCATGTTCATAGCAACACAATTTATAATAGCTAAGTCTTGGAAACAACCTAAATGTCCAACAACCAATGAATGGCTAAAGAAAACGTGGTTTTTCTGCACGATGGAGTACTACACAGCCATAAAAAAGGACAAACTAGAGTCATTCATATATAAATGGATGTTCCTTGAGAACATACTTTTAAGTGAAATAAATCAGACACTCATGAGTACACATCGAATTGTCTCTCTGATATGAGAAATCAGAACTGTAAATAAGGACAAAGAGGTGTAATAGATACTATATAAAAGGAAGATAATATACAAAGGAGAGGAGTACTAGAAAGAAAGAAGGGGAAAAGCAGAAAGGCAACAAAGGAAAGAAAAGAGAAAGGGAAAATATGGAAAATTAAGAATAAACCTGTTCTAATTAGAGAGGGAGGGAATAGAGGGGAGGGCCGGGGAAGAGGGGGGAGAAGCAAGATACATCATGTACAGGTACAAAATAAATGTGATGAATGTAACTATTATATGTAAAATGTACCAATACATGTTCTTGGTTTAAAATAAAATTAAATTAAATTAAAAAATTGTTGGAGAAGTAACATGCTCCCATGACAAAGAACACCTGGAGAGACTCATGACCACCAAACCAGCACTCCAAAATATTCTGGAGGATGTTCTAGAAAGAGAAAATGAAGACTACAACTCCAGGAACTGCAACAGAATGAATCCATCAGGTAGGGCAACTAATCAAACAGAGGGGGAAAATAGGAAACTAGCAACAGGAAAATAACATGATAAGGATAAGTCGACATATATCAGTTATAGCCATCAGTGTAAATGGTCTCAATTCACCAATCAAAACAAGCAAACTGGCAGAATGGATCCAGAAACAAGAACCAACAATATGCTGCATACAAGAAACACATTTAATTCAAAAGAAATTCATAAACTGAAAGTCAAAGGATGGAAAACAATACTTCATGCAACAGGAACCTGGAAAAAATGCAGGGGTAGCTATTTTATGTGCAGACAAGGTGAATTTCAAGGCAAAACTAATCAAGAGAGACAAAGGTCACTACATCCTTGTAAAAAGAACAATCCAAGAAGAAGAAATGACAGCCATAAATACATATACAACAAATAACAGCTATGCAAATAACTATATACAACAAATATTAACAGACATGAATAACCAAATAAGCACTAATATGATTGTAATGGGGGACTTCAATACTCCAGTGTCACAAATAGACAGCTCAACTAGACAAAAAGTCAACAGGGAAATATCAGAACTGAACCAATCTTTTGGACAAATGGTCTTAGTAGATGTATGTGGAGTATTCCACCCTACAACATCAGAATACACATTGTTCTCAGTTGCACATTGGACTTTCTCCAAAATAGACTTGCATGCTAGCTCATAGAACATGCTTAAGTAAATGCAAAGTAATTGAAATTATCCCATGCATATTATCAGACCACAGTGCATTGAAATTGGAAATAAATGGCCAAAGGAACCATAAAAACTTCATAAACACATGGAAATTTAATAACACCGCCCTAAACAATCAATGAGTCACAGATGAAATTAAAGAATAAATTAGATAGAATTTACAATTGAATGATAATGCCAATACAACTTTCGAAATTTATGGGATGCAATGAAAGCAGGCCTAGGAGGGCAATTTACAGTATTTAACTCACTTATCAGAAAAACAGCAAGCTCAAATAAACAACCTAATGTTGAACCTCAAACTTCTAGAAAAAGAAGAGTAAGTCAAGCCCAAACCTCCTACAAGGGAGAACATTATAAAGATCAGAGCTGAAATTAATACAATTGAAACTAAGAAAACAATACAAAGAATCAATGAATCAAAGACTTGGTTCTTTGAAAAATTAAATAAAATTGACTAACACTTAGCCAACCGTATTAAAAAAAAAAGGAAAGAAAATAGTCAAATCCATGCAATTGCGAATGAAAAGGGTGAAATCACAATAGACCTCGCAGAAATCCACAAGAACATCAATACCTACTTCGAGAACCTTTATTCTAATAAGATCAAAAAGATGGAAGAATGAGACAGATTCCTAGATATATATGAATTACCAAAACTGAATCAAGAAGATATAAAAGTCTAAATAGCCCAATATCAGCTAATGAAATTGAAAATTTAATTAAAATCCTACCAACAAAGAAAAGTGCAGGTCCTGATAGAGTCACTGCCAAATTCTACAAGAAATTTAGAGAAGGTGTAATGCCACTACTTCTCAAACTCTTTAACGAAATTGAAACAGAAGCAATACTCCCAAATTTATTCCTTGAAGCAAGCATTACGCTGATTCCAAAACCAGAGAAGGATCCAATGAAAAAAGAGAACTACAGGTCAATCTCCTTAATGAACATAGATGCAAAAATCCTCAGTAAGATACTAGCAAACAGAATGCAACAAATCAAGGAGATTATACACTATGATCAAGTAGGCTTCATCCCAGGGATAGTTCAACATATGCAAATCAATAAATGTGATAAACCATATTAACAGATCCAAGAACAAAACCACGTGATCATCTCAACAGACAGAAAAGGCATTTGACAAAGTCAACAGTTATTCATGATTTTAAAAAAAAAAAGCTACAGAAAATTGGAATATATGGTCTTTATCTCCACCTGATAAAAGCCATCTATGACAAACTAACAGTCAACATCATACTAAATGGTTAAAAATTAAAAGCTTTCACTCTAAAATCCAGAACAAGACAAGGATATCCATCCTCACCACTCTTATACAATATAGCTCTGAAAACCTCAACCAGAGCAATTAGACATGAGAAAGAAATAAAAGGAATAGGGATAGGAAAAGAAGAAGTTAAATTATCATTATTTGCAGATAGCATGACACTCAACATAGAAGACCTCAAAAACTCCACCAAAAGACTTCTGGCTTTAATAACCAAATTCAGCAACATAGCTGGATACAAAGTCAACATCCAGAAATCAATAGCATTCCTGTACACAAATAACAGACTCACTGAGAGAGAAATTAGGGAAACAACACCTTTCACAATAGTATCCAAAAAAATGAAGTACCTAGGAATCAGTCTAACAAAGGAAGTAGAAGATCTATACATTGAAAACTACAGTACTTTGAAAAAGGAGATTGAAGAAGATACCAGAAAATGGAAAGATATCCCTTGTTCTTGCGTTAGGAAGACCCAATATAGTGAAAATGGCCATACTCTCAGGCTTGTTATACAGATTTAATACAATCCCAATTAAAATACCAATAGCATTCCTCACAGAATTAGAGAAAACAATCCTAAAATTCATTTGGAACCAGAAGAAAGCTAAAATAGCAAAAGCAATTCTGGGCAATAAAAGCAAAGCAGGGGCCATCACAATCCCTGACCTGAAATTATATTGTGAAGCTACTGTAATAAAAGCAGCATAGTACTGGTAAAAAAAAAAAAAAAAAAAAACCCAAGGACCAATGGAACAGGTTAGAAGATGCAGAAACAAGGCCAAACACAGTCACCTTAACTTTGACAAAGGGGTCAAACACCCTCACTGGAAGAAAAATAGCCTCTTTAATAAACAGTTCTGGAAAAACTGACTCTCCACATGCCAAAGATTAAAACTAGACCCATATCTTTCCCCATGCACCAAGCTAAAATTAAAGTAGAGCAAAGATCTAAATATTTAAACAGAAACACTAAATCTGTTAGAAGATAGAATAGGTTGAACTCTTGAAGACATAGGTGTAGGCAAAGACTTTTTGAACAAAACCCCAATTATCCAGGAAATATCACAAAGAATCAACAACTGGGATCTCATCTTATTTAAAGGCTTTTGCACAGCAAAAGAAACCACCAACAGAGTGAAGAGACAACCCACAGAGTCAGAAAAAATTTTTGCCAGATGTTTCTCCAACAAAGGACTCAAAAAAATCAAACCCCCCGAATTTAAAGACTCAATCCAAAATTGGGCAGCCAAAATGAATAGACACTTCTCAAATGAAGAAGCAAAAACAGCAAAGAAACATGTGAAAAAATATTCAACATCACTGGTCATTCGAGATATGCAAATTAAAACAACACTGAGATTCCATCTCACTCCAGAAAGAATGGCTATTAGCAATCAATCAGCCAATAACAAATGCTAGAGAGGCTATAGGAGAAAAAGGAACCCTTCTCCACTGTTGGTGGGAATGTGGACTGGTGCAACAACTAGGGAAATCAGCGTGGAGATTCCTCAAAAACTAGGAGTAGAGATTCCATTTAAGCCAGCTAGTCCCTTTCTTAGGATCTTCCCAAAAGAATTAAAAACATCATACCACAGTGATAAATGCACACCATGTTTATAGCAGCACAGTTTGTAATAGCTAAATCTTGGAAGCAGCCTGAATGCCCATCAGCTGATGAATAGATAAAGAAAATGTATTTTATTTATACAATGGAGTACTACTCTGCCATAATGAGAGATAAGCTTGAGATATTTCTAGGTAAATGGATGCATCTTGAGACCATACTCTTAAGTGAAATAAATCAGTCACGCATGTTTAAATACCGCATTATTTTTCCAGTGTGAGAAACAGAAAGTGTAAATAAGACATAAAATATATTATATTGTGAAAGGGAAGAAATTGTTCAAATGGGAAAGGGAACAAGGGAGAGGGGAAGGGGAAAGGAACAGAGGAACAAGAGAATAAAGAATAGAAGGAAAAAATGGAAACAAAGTTTTGAAAATAAGCAGGGAGGAGGAGGTTTGGGGAGTGGAGTGGAATGGAAAAAAAGAAGCAGCAAGGTATATCATGTACAGGTACAAATTCCCTATAATGAATATATTATGTACATCTATGTACCATTAAAATAAAAATTTTTTTAAAATTAAATTAAAATTAAAAACCTAAATAGTTAATGATTAAATAGATTATTTTCTTTATAAAGCTTCTCCAATTAAAACAGGATCAGCATTTTTCAGTGTCTGCCTGTACATTGGCTCTATCAAGGGCTAGAATGTGAACATTTTGGCTTTGTGGGTATTTCTGTTGTTAATTGTTTTAATTGTTTTTACAACCCTTTAATGTAAACACCATTCGTCATCTGCATACTGCATACAAAGCAGGCTGTAGGACAAATTAGGCCCACATGCATGGTTTGCCAAACCTTGCTCTAGTAGTAAATTTGTTACTTTTTTCACTAAACCTAAAATACATACGCATTTGAATTTTAAATTTTTCATAGACCTGATAATATCTTTATCTAGAGTACAAATTTCAAGACATAGTTAGGTCCATGTTTCTATGACTACAGAGAAATCACATCAAAATCATTGCAAAGTGACTCTGCCTTTGCCTGTATCTTTCCTTTTCCTTTTTGATTGTGCTCAGCTATTCGGAGAAAAGATTGTTCAGGGCTCTTGCATCACTCTTTTTCCTACTTTGCCCACCAAATCAAACCTTTAGATTTCCAGTGTTTGAATGAAACATTTCTAATGACTATCTAATCACATATGTTGTGTCGTATTGTGTTGTGTTTGTTGTGTTGGAAAGTAGTTGAAGCGTCTCTTTTACTTTTGTGATCTTCAGTAATCTATTTCTCGGGTCACATAGAATTTAAACACTTTTTCTCAGGAATTGCTTAAAATTCTAGGGATTTTTTTAACATTTTATTGTAGAGAAGTAGAAATTACACACACCTTAATAGAGTTCATCATATTTCTTCAAAATTTAATAAAAGGAACCAGAAACACGTGAGTAAATATAGCACATGGTCTTTAGTGTGGTCTCAGAACAAAATGACTAACAATATTTTTGGCAAAATTGGGAAATTTTGATACAGGTTGAGTTTTAGATTACTGTATGTGCAAATATTAACATTATTAGAGATTATGGTAATACAGTATAAATTATTTTAGAGATAAATGCCAAAATACTTAGAGAGTAGCTATTCTGATTTCTGTAATTTACATTAAAATACTTTGGCAGAATAATTCATTAAGCACATATAGCAAAATATTAACAATAGTGAAATTAAAGAAATAAGTATATAATTGTACTTTCCTGTACTCTCGTTTTTCTGAGATGAAGCAGGTTGGTAAAAGCCTTCCACTGTGAGTTAAAGTACTTTAATGCATTTTCCAATTAATTAACCAAGATCCAGTTTCCCTTAAGCACATAAAAAGCTTCTTTTGCTTTTTGGTCAACTATGAAACATTTTGATGTGGAAGAAGGAGCATAGTAAGGGGCAGAAAAGAGCTTTAATTTAAAATATGGCATAATGGTGACTTTGGTCTATGAGTCAATCCTTTCCACATTATTTCCAAATTTTGTATTCCTGACACGTAACATCATAATTTCATAAAACTCCAAATGGCTCACGCACTGTAAGTAAAAACTAAAATAATGGAACTACCCATTTTTATTGAAAAATAAATCTGAAAGGCACAGGACTGGGTCATGATATGCCCAGTTATGTTTATGCTTTTCTAATATTTAGTGAAAAGTGAATCTATTATGTCTACATGTGACTCAGGACTGGCAATAGACATTTCTAGAAATCCATCAATCTTTCCAAGTCATTCCAAATCATCACTAACCTTGCCCTAATAAACATACTAAGAGAAATCTTTACTAAAATTTTCATGCCACCATTATTCACTGTAGTCCAATGGTCATATCAAGCAGAGTGAGTATTGCCACAGTAATTTAAAGTGATTTGAGAATTGTTCTAATGAAGCTATGTACTCAGAAAAGCTTGTTCCATATCAATAAAAATTCTACTCAACGGTCAAGTTTGACTGCAACAAGCATTTACTATAACTGTAAAAATGAACATTAATAGTTACTAACAAAAATAGGAGAGAAGGAATTACAACCTGTATCTACCAACTCAGAGTTATCTCAAATACTCCCCTAACTTCCCAGTGATGGTAATGAAGTAGCTGAGTTACAAGCATAACATGGACCTTCTAAATTATCTAATTTTCTATTCACGAAAACTCTGTTGTAAGGTATGTGCCACTCCCACTTTGCAGATAGAATACTGAGGCTCGTAGACAAGAAATGATTTGCCAAATATTTCACGGCTATTAAGTGAAAAAGCAGGGAATCAAGTCCCAAAATTACAACTTCTGAAGCTGAAGAGGAATCACAACTTCAAAATTCTATTACTGATTAACAATTTTACACAGTAGAAATATTTAAGTTTGAAAATCTTTAAGGCTGGTTCTCAGAGTTTTTCCTAAAAATAAATATTTGAAGATAATTTGTCTAGTACAAGACATTAGTATTATGGAGAAAAGATATGAAAATATCTAGAATAAAAGAAACTGGAGATGAAACAGTAACTATAACTCATGGTCAATTAGTGATAGCCCCCCCTTCTAGGTTCATCTTCACTGCCAGCAAAGTGAATGGGTGAATTAAGTGCAGTAAGGAAGTTTATTTAAGTAACAAAAGGAAAAGCAGTGGACTCCACCATGCGAATGAAATAACCCCCGCAGGGCAGTTAGAGGGCTCCCCCACAAGAAAAGGAAATGAGCATAAAGACAGAGTTGGAGAAGCTAGGGCATGGGGTTAGGGAGCAAGGGGACAAGAGCTCCTGGTATTGTTCTGTTTATCCCATCTCAGTTCTCCTGAGAGTTTCTCGACCCTGTGAGAAGAGGGAGTTTGGATTTCGCCCACAGGCTGACATCAAGTCTAGGCCACTCCCTCAGGTCAGCTAGTCTTCCCAGCCAGCTCAAGCCACATTCTACTCCCACCTCATTAGAACAAAATGACTAAAACTATTTCTAGCAAAACTGGGAATTTTTAATATGGATTCAGTTTTAGATTACTACAGGTATGAAATATCATTAGAGGTTGGTTGTATTTTATAAAATATTTTATACATAAATGTTGAAATATTTAGAGATTAGCTATTATAATTTTTTAATTTACATTATCTCCAAAAATCCACTAACCATATATAGTAAAATATTACTTGTGAAATCTAGGAAATAAGTGTATCATTGTGTATTCTACTACTCTCCTCACTTTCATGTGTGAAATTTTTAAAAATAAAAAAAATTTTTTAATTGCTCCTTTTAGAAAATTCAGTGCTCTGTACTACAAACATGTACTAATAAATAAAAAGAGAAATAAAATAAGGGAAGAATGATGCACTTGAATGCCTTCCTTTAATGAAGATGGTATCAAAAGAAAAAAAGAAAATTCAATTATCATTTCTCACACCTTGTCCTTCATCAGTATTTGGCATTATGTTCTTTTTTTAATCCTCTTCCCTTTGCTAAATTGTACTGATTGACAGAGGAAAAATGATGTTCCGTCACATTACGTGTCTGAGGCAATCACTTGGCTTACCTTGAGAGGCCAGAGGAAAGGGTGGAAGATCGGTTCCTGTTTGGAGGACGGAGGCCACGAACGTCTCCACATCCACCATCAATCACTGTCACACTTTCATCGATCGAGTAACATTCACTGCAAATCTCTAATTGTCACCATACTCCTCAGGTAGAATTTGGTATACAAAGAGCTTCTGTCAAACTCAGAAAAGTACAACTACTCTTTTTATTCTTTGGCTTTGATGCAAATTTCGTAACAGAAGTGACCTTATCTTTAATCAATAAATATCCTGATTCTTAAAAAGCTCATCAGGAGTTATAAAACCTGAGGATTCTCTTGTGCTTTCACTTCTGCTTCCAGTTACCACCCTGCAGAGATCGGTCACAGGCAGGCGATTGGGTAGAACATCCTCAGAGCAGACAAGGGGCACAAAACCAGGTATGTAGATGTCTCAAATATATTCTGATAAACGTCCTAGTCCCAAAAAGCTCAAAAAGAGGATTATAAAATTTGAAAATTCTCTTGTGCTTTATCTTCCTTTGCTTCCAGCTACAATCTTAAAAGGATTATCTGAAGGCAAGAAATTGGATTAGAACAGAATCAGGTGTATGAGTATTTGAGATCTATTCAAACGTAAACAAAGCAGCTTTTAGGTAATGCACACACACACACACACACATTCATTAACAGCAGTAGTGGTTCTAATACAATTATTCCCTTCTTGTGTACTGCTAAACTATGTGATAACAGACTCAACTTCCATCTTATTAGAAGAAATATGATCAGTGGGAGTATTTTTGTGTCGGAAATAAAAAAATGTGACTGTACCTTAGGAACTCGATACCATAATAGGTAATTATTCCTCTCTCCTATATGGCCCAACTGCTATTTTCCTAATATACTAGGGCTATAATAATAACTACACTGAGCCTTTATCATAGATCAGGGATTGTCCTTGGTATAATATATATTTAATATATATAATTTTATATATTATATATTTAGTATGCATATAAATTTTTACAAATCTCAGAGCCATGCAATTCCCAATACAATTCATACTTATAGTAAACTTAGTAAAGTATGCATTTTCTCACCCATCACCCTTAACTCCCTTGGGCCACTGCAGGATAGTACAAATATCTATATTTCCAGATGGTTCTCAGGACAGGCTCCTAACGCAAAACTGCAGCTCCCCGCGAGCCACACTTGTAGCAGCAGAGGCGGGACTAACACCAAGTCTAACCAACCCTGACACTGCCTTGTGACCCACGAGGCTGTGTGATGAGTGTGTCGGATCTGACAGCTCAGTACACTGACATGCACACTCATTTCTTTGCTCTAATATGTAATTTGTCAAAATTACTGAACACTTATTTTGCTCACAAAAGCTGACAAGCTGACATGTACATGTATATGTACACGATCAAAATAAGAAATAGAAATGGTCACATCCTTCCATTATTTCTCCCTTTCTAAAGCAACCAAGGTGGTCTTTGCAAGGCGTCATTTACAAAAAATTTAAAACTGCACTGTATTAGGCATGGTGATATAAAAGTTAATACAAACAATTTCTATTCTTTGACGATTTAGAAAAAGCACAACAAACAGCAAAATCGTGAAGGGAATGAAGTAGAGCCCATTTTATATGGTTCTCTGTTCTAAATAACTACCTCCCCCACAGACAGGGAACAGCTTAAAAGAACTTCCCCAGGAACATTTAAGAATTAGATCCATAATTATCACCTAATTCACGCGATGGTTCTCACACAGGACAGCTTCTTGAATTAGAATGGTTTTAAGAAGAAAACTGTTTCTTTCTCTTCTTGCTAAACTTCCCTAAGGGCCTGTCTTTCCTTGGCAATCTTCATTATCAATAGAAAATGCTCACGAGGCAAACTAGCAGTAATAATAATTCTTAACTCTCAATCATAGCATCCTCTCTGTAGGACTGAAATAATTTTGCCTCACAACTATGGAGCAAAAATATACACATGAGACATTGACCAAAATGCATCCTCACGCACAATTCCGTAACTAATAGAAAACCACTTTTCTGCTTTTCCCTAGAGCAGGCAGGAAAGATGAAAACGTTGCCGCTGTTGCTGTGCGTCTGCGCTCTGAGTGCTCTCTTGCCGGTGAGTTCCCAATTCCCGACCGCAGTAAGCCTGCTGAGATCACCGAGGCTCGGGAGAGTAGAGAAGCGGGCAAGAGGAGACGTGCTGAGGGATGGGAAGAGTAAAGACGTCCGGTGTGTTACTGCACATGAGGGTAACTGCAGATAACACTTATGTACCTTAAATTTCAAAAAGCTAGAAAAGGAGAATTCTGAATGTTTCTACCATAAAAAACTGTAAATATTCAAAGAGACAGGAAGAAACTTTAAATAGTATAACAGGTAATCCCTATGTCCAAGAAATATAAAATTTTTTGTGTTCTGTGAAACATAATAGATAATTAATAGATAACGCACATGGAAGTAATTCATTTTTAACCAGTTTCTACAGAACATCAGCTTCATAATGAGTTCGATAGGATCTGATGGAGATGCAGACAATATTCTTTAGGGCCTTTAGGTTTTGATGCATAACATGAAGATTCAATTCTAAATATGTTAGAAGCATCCGTCTGTCACACCACACCACCCCAGGTGGTTACATAAATCCAGGTTCTGCAGAGAAAACAGACACAGAGAGCAACCGCTGAGATCAAGACTATTCTGGAAGCTAGGTCAGCAGTGTAGATGAAGAGTGATGGAGACTGGTGGCAAACATCAGCACTTATAACAAAAGATGAGGGTGGCTACATTTGGGGTATATATTTGGAATGTGATGGGAGGTTGAACCTACTATACCTTCTGCTGGATTAGGCATGTGGGCAAAGAAAGAAATGAACAATGAAGTTCTACTTCAGACATTTTAAGTTGAAATGGTCAGTAGACTTCTGCCTGGAGATGTCACAAGGCAGATATACATCATCTGGAGTTCAGATGGAAGTTAAGGGTAAAGTTTGCATTTATAATATATTTGATCATCATATAGGGAGAACATGTAGGAAGGTTAAGTTTGAACAGAGTAAATGAAGAACCACAAATGGGGACAACAACATGTGGTTTCCGAAACAAAGAAAAGAATCCAAAGTAGACACTTTCTTTAAGATATTTAGGATCTATGAGGAGAGCAGGATTAAAATTGAGAAGGTCCAATATGGCATATCTTGTAATAAGTATGTTTGTCTCTAAGGATATGTGTGTGTGTGTGTGTGTGTATTTACTCACTTTTCTTTTTAAAAATTTGGAAGGATCAAGTCCACATTTATTTATTGAATGAAGCGAGATTTCCCCAGAATGTATTACTGTTGTCAATATTGACAAAAAGGAGAAAAACTAATGAAGTTGATATAATTTACTATTGAATATTCTCATATTTCCCATTTACGACATAATGTTCCACCAAAACAATCTTAGGCTGTTTCCATTGACCCTAAGGCTGTTACCATAGCAGAAAGAGTTCTGATTGGGCTGCAAAGATGTGGGCTTAAGCTCATTTCTAATGCTAACCACCCAGATGAATATTGAGCAATTTATAATCCATCTATATGACTCCAATTTCCACATATTTAAAGCAGTGATAGCAACACATGCTTCCCAAAACTGTTGAAAGATGAATGACATGTACATTTATAATTTGTAGCTGTAAAAATTATTATAGACTCTCTATGTACTATTTGATAAGACTTCACGGTCTGAATATGCACAATGATGTTCACTTTTTAGTCAGTGAACTTTTAATAAGAAATATTGGGATGTCAGATACACCAGAAGTCTTTACTCCAATCTAGCTGTAACTTTCTTTCCAAGAGAAAAAATATTGTGATGTCAGACACCTTCTACATTGAAAGAAATGACAAGCCAACAAACACAAATCATTATTTTACTGTGGAATGACTAAATATGGTTTACTTTGAAGAAGCCCTTCCTGGTACTCCCACAAAACCAAACACCTAAAGAATCCATTTTTTTCCTGTGCTCAGGATAAACAAAACTCTTCAAAATGCCCAAATCTCAAAAGTTTTACAAAAGAAAAAAGTTTCAAAAGAATTTGAATATAAGTAAGTAGCACAGAAATAACTTGACGAGTCCTCAGAAAATACAGGGGTGTACCAGAGAATGGCAAAGTCCCACAGCAGCAGTGAGCAGCCCGGTAGTTCTGGCACTCTTCAACCTTCGCAGGATTGCAGGGAGCAGACAACCGGCTCCTCTCCTGCAGATCTCCCCAGGGAACACTGGGGGAGGGCGTCTATTCCAGAGTCAGATGGGGTGCTTGGTTAACTATAACACTCTTAAACTCTTGCTTTGCTCCTCATTATAAAATGGACATAAAAATAGGCGAGTAACCTCAGCTGCAAAACGTAAGGTGCTGTCTAATCTCAAGTAAATCTAATCTTCTACCACTCTTCACTTGTGACTCTTTCTCTGTTTTCCATGATTAATCTTTTCTGCCTCTTCCTTCCTTAAAGAAATCTGGCACTCCCCCAGTTACACTGACAATCTGCTGCTGCCTCCTGCTCCCCCTTGCTGGCTCCGGGGGTATGTGTCTCTCTGCCTCCTCCCTCCCTTGAGACCACCCCATTGCCCTCCTCCTCCTCCAGGCTTCTCTCTTCCCATTCCTCTTAGAAGTGTGGTTTGCACACGGAGGCACACTCTCCTAAACAATAGTTAACCTCTCTGGGACTCTGTTTCTTCATCTGTGTTAGGATAGTACAGATAATATTTTATGGTGTAGCTGAGGAATTAAATTTATTTTTATTTAAAATCACTTAGAATAAGACCTAACATGAGGACTTTTTAATTAAAAAAAAATGTGAGTGGGGAGATAGAGATAGGTATCTCTAATATGCCATTCATAGTGTGTCTGTATTTATTACAGCACTTCCAAATTTCAGTCATCCAAACCAGAACCTTAGATCAGCAGTAGCAAACCCATGGCACGCATGTTATTGTGTTTTTCTTTTAAAACAAGAGATGTTAATGTATGAGTTGTTTTTTCTAAACTAAAACCTCAGTATTGCAGTGTCGGTATTTTGTGATAAGTGAGTTCTGGGCACTCAGTCTCGAAAAGGTTCACCATCAGGACCGAGGTGAATGCATTTTCAACTCTAAACCCAATTCCACATAACAAGTTCTGTCAGAGACATGTAATAATTAATCAATATATTAATCAATATATTAATCAATATATTTTCAAACAAACTAGTTATTTGATACATGCTCTGTGCTAAACTAGCATTATAATTAACAGTATTTGAATTTATTTGTTTTCATATTAAAAAGCCATAGTATCATTTTGATCATCTAAATAAAATAGTTAAAACTATCAAATTTTAAGTAAAATAGTAATGAATGCTTAAGATTTTAGTCAATGAGAATTTCTAACTTAGGTATTTGGTATTATCAGTTCCACTCATTCACTCACTCAGAGGGGAACAGACCCCACCCTCGCAAAGCTGAACATCTGTTGGGGGGACTTGAAGAGCAACAATATCTCAGCACAGAATTTATAGTGTTGGCCCGAGCATCTCTACTTTAATCTGAATCAATTCAGAAAGGAGTAAACTAAGATCCAGTTGAATTAAGTGACCTGAGCAAAGTCACTCAGTCATTCAATGGTGGACAAAGGATGGTGGACTGCCACTGCTGATCTATTGCAGCATGCCTCACACATGCTCCTCTGAGATCTGGGGACTTCACAGTATCCTGGAGACCACCTAGAAAGGGGAAAGTTAGCTAGCAGAAGTGAGACGCAGGGAAATTGGAACTTCGATCCAGTCTCTAATCCCAAAGCTCCACAAATGCTGCTCACTGGTGTCCTTCAGTAATCCCATACTTGCTAAATCAATAGGCTTATTTCAGTTTATCTTTCTTTCTTTTCTATAGTTTAGTGAAGGTAGAAGAGATATTCGCTACCGATATTACAAAAGAAGACCTTACCCTCGACCTAAACCTTTCAAGCCACCACAAGCACCTGTTAGGCCTAAGCCTTTAGGTCCACGACCTCCACCTCCAAATTTAACTGAAGCTCCAGTTAAAAATACTACTCCGTTCAACAATAATACTTCAGAGGCTGCCACTCAAAGTCCAGTTTTGAATAATACTTCAGCGGCTGCCACTCAAAGTCCAGTTTTGAATAATACTTCAGAGGCTGCCACTCAAAGTCCAGTTTTGAATAATACTTCAGCGGCTGCCACTCAAAGTCCAGTTTTGAATAATACTTCAGAGGCTGCCACTCAA